>JAWQEG010002911.1:137500-177064 GCA_033782935.1 Petrolisthes cinctipes | reverse complement strand
CCTGCTGATACACACACACACACACACACACACACTGTTCTATACACACACACACACACACACACACATACACTGTTCTATACACACATTTACACACACACACTGTTCTATACACACACACACACACACACGTACACTGTTCTATACACACACACACACACATACATACACTGTTCTATACACACACACACACTGATCTATTCACACACACACACACACACACACTGTTCAATAGACACACACACACTGTTCTATACACACACACACACACTGTTCTATACACACACACACACTGTTCTATAGACATACACACACACACACTTATATAGGCACACACACACACACACACACTGTTCTACACACACACACAACAACACACAAACACACAGTAAAGTCTTTAATTAACAGAAGTATGGTTTGTGAATAATGTTGCTAATAATAATAATAATAATAATAATAATAATGTTTGTGTTTCTTAATAATAATACTAATAATAATGTTTGTTTTATTTTCTTTTTCAGGGTCACAATGGCTTTGACGAATTACGAAGATACATCAAATCTGGAGGAGAATTTTGTAAAGAATTGGCTGTCATCATGCACGAGAGGTTAGTTGGTGTGTGTGTGTGTGTGTGTGTGTGTGTGTGTGTGTGTGTTTGGCTGAAAATGTATGTGTGTATGTGTGTGTTTGTTGAAAATGTATGTGTAGAGACCTATGTGTGTGTGGGTGTGTTTTGGGATATATTGATATTTGTGTGTGTGTGTGTGTGTGTGTGTGAGAAAATGTATGTGTAGAGACCTATGTGTTTGTGTGTGTGTGTTTTGGGATATATCGATATTTGTGTGTGTGTGTGTGTGTGTTGGTTAATAATATATATGTATGTGTGTTGGGATTATAGATATGTGTGTGTGTGTGTTGGTTGAATATGTTTGTGTATGTGTGTGTGTGTGTTGGGATATATATAGATATTTGTGTGTGTGTGTGTTGGGATATATAGTTATGTGTGTGTGTGTGTCTGTGTTGGGATATATAGATATTTGTGTGTGTGTGTGTGTGTGTTGGGATATATAGTTATGTGTGTGTGTGTGTGTCTGTGTTGGGATATATAGATGTGTGTGTGTGTGTGTGTTAGTATATATTCTATTCATGTGTTGCGATATAGACAGTGTTTTCCAAATATATAATTAAGTCACTTTCTAAGAACTCATAATTATATCAAGAACTACAAATGTAAACAAGATAAAATTGATGCCATTTATTACAGGGGGAAAATTATGTGTTGGTAAATCTGGAGCAACTGAATCCTCCAAACTATTCCAAGCAACAACAGAACTAACACCATTATTTTTGTTCATGTGGTCCTGTTGTTTCCTGGCATACTTTGGAGGAATCAAGGCACTCCAATGTACCAAAAAAGAACTACCACCTTAAAAGGCTAAAATTGTCATGTTTTTCTTCTGATAATTTAGTTTTTTGCTTTGACAATAAATAAAAACGTTATGTAATGTTATAATAAATCACGTTTGGCAAAAAATTAATAACATCTGTAAAAAAAACCCACAAATTAATAAAAAAAATATTTATTGCACTTTTGAGTTTAATATTTTAGTACGGAAACCTGAAAATATTAACTTTCAATAAATATAAATTGTGTTTTGATATTCTCAATAGTTAATTAAGGTATAAAAAAGTTTTGTAATGTAACCTATACTTTTGGAACACCCTGTATATATGTGTGTTTGGGTAGTATATATATATTATTGTGTGTGTATACCGTATATATATATATATATATATATATATTTTATAAATTTGACGTGTGTGTGTGTTTTTATGACCGCATTTATGTGTGTGTGTTTTTTTTTTATACCTAGTGTATATGTGTGTGTGTGTTTTTAATACCTCGTGTGTGTGTGTGTGTGTGTATTTTTATCACCGTGTGTGTGTTTTTTTTTTTTTTTTAATACCTCGTGTGTGTGTGTGTGTGTGTGTGTGTGTGTGTGTGTGTGTATTTTTATCACTGCACGTGTGTGTGCGTTTTTTTATGATACCGCATGTGTGTGTTTTTTATGATCCCTTGTGTGTGTGTGTGTGTGTGTGTGTGTGTGTGTGTGTGTGTGTGTGTGTGTGTGTGTGTGGAGAAAGTAAGAGTGAGGTAACATACATACATACATACACACAGACGGCATGCCCAGACAGAAAGTTAGTGAAGGAAGGTGATGATATACTATGCTGGTCAGACCACAGAGAGATGGTGTGTGTGTGTGTGTGTGTGAATAGGTTGAAGATATGTAGGTGTGTGTGAGAGAGAGAGAGTAGGTTGAAGGTGCGGGTGTGTGAGAGAGAGAATAGGTTGAAGTGTGTGTGTGTGTGTGTGTGAGAGAGATTGAGAGAGACAGACAGACAGACAGACAGATGGTGTGTTGTGTGTGTGTGTGAGAGAGAGAGAGAGAGAGACAGACAGACAGACAGACAGACAGACAGACAGACAGACAGACAGACAGAGAGATGGTGTGTGTGTGTGTGTGTGAGAGAGAGAGAGAGAGAGGGAGAGAGAGAGAGAGAGAATAGGTTGAAGATGTGTAAGTGTGTGTGTGTGTGTGTGTATAGGTTGAAGATGTGTGTGTATGAGAGAGAATAGGTGTGTGTGTGTGTGTGTGTGTGAGAGAGAGAGAGAGAGAGAGAGACAGACAGACAGACAGACAGACAGACAGACAGACAGAGAGATGGTGTGTGTGTGTGTGTGAGAGAGAGAGAGAGAGAGAGAGAGAGAGAGAGAGAGAGAGAGAGAGAGAGAGAGAGAGAGAGAGAGAGAGAGAGAGAATAGATTGAAGATGTGTAAGTGTGTGTGTGTGTGTGTGTATAGGTTGAAGATGTGTGTGTGTGTGAGAGAATAGGTGTGTGTGTGAGAGAGAGAGAGAGAGAGAGAGAATAGGTTGGAGATGTGTGTGTGTGTGTGTGTGTGTGTGTATAGGTTGAAGATATATGTGTGTGTGTGTGTGTATAGCTTGAAGATATGTGTGTGTAGGTGTGTGTGTATAGGTTGAAGAAGTGTATGTGTGTGTGTGTGTGTGTATAGGTTTAAAGATGTGTGTAGGTGTGTGTGTATAGGTTGAAGGTGTGTGTGTATATGTGTGTATAGGTTGAAGATGTGTATAAGTTGAAGTTATGTATGTGTGTATATGTGTGTGTGTGTGTGTGTGTGTGTGAAGATGTATATGTGTGTGTGTGTGTGTGTATAGGTTGTAGGTGTGTTTTTGAGGTAGGAGGTAGGGTTACACAGCCTACACAATGTACAGTCGTGGTCAGTAATATTCATACACATTGGAGTGAGTCATTTACAAGTTTGAGAGAGAGAGAGAGAGAGAGAGAGAGAGAGAGAGAGAGAGAGAGAGAGAGAGAGAGAGAGAGAGAGAGAGAGAGAGAGAGAGAGAGAGAATGTGGGTATATAATATGTGATTAATATTGTTGTTATTATTATTATTATTATTATTGTTATTATTATTAATATAAAGTTGTTTAGTTATTTTTATTGTTATTGTTATTATTATTGTTATTATTGTTATTATTATTATATTATTTAATTCAAAGTTATATTGTTATTTTTATTATTATTATTGTTGTTATTATTATTATTATTATTATTATTATTGTTATTTTTATTATTATTATTATTATCATTATTATTATTATTCTCTTTACATAATCCCAGTAATTCTATTGAGATAAAGTAACAGATAACATTATATGAGATTGAAGGGTATTATAACCACTACAATCTGTGTGTGTGTGTCAGGTGGTCAAGCGTCCTTCACACACACACACACACACACACACACAACAGGTCTTCCTACCTATCCATATTTGACCAGGGCAGAGGTGGTGTGTAGGCGAGATGTGTGTGTGTGTGTGTGTGTGTGCAAGTGAGTGGAGTTGTAAGTTAATGTGTGTGTGTGTGTGTGTGTGTGTGTGTTAAAGTATATATACAGTATATGTATTTACGAAAGTGGCGTTAAATTAAATAGATATATATATATGAGGTAGGTAGAGGAATGACAAAAAAAAATAAATAATAATAATAATAATAATAATAATATATTGACTGTGGGTCTCAAAACAAATGAGTTACAGCGTGGAAATGAGGGAGGGAGGAAGGGGAATGGGAGAGAATGAGAGAGAAAGAATGAAGGATGATAGGAAGGGAAGGAAGAGGTGGAGGGAAAGGAAGGAAGGAAGGTAGGATGAGGGAGGAAAGGGAGGAAGGAAGGAAGGAAGGATGAGGGAGGAAAGAATGAGGGAAGGAGGGAGCTAGAAGGAAAAGGAAGGAAATGGAAGTAAAGGAAAAGGAAGTGCTCAGAAGTAAAGGAAGGGGAGGAAGGAAGGGAGGAGATAGAAGGAAAGGGAAGGGAAAGGAAGGATTGAGATAAAAGGGAAGATAAGGTGAGGGAAGTAAAGGGAAGGAGGGAAATAGAAGAGAAGGAAGGGAAGTAAAGGAAGAAGGTGGAGAAGTTAAGGAAAGGGAAGGGAGGAGGGAAGAAGTGAAGGTAAGGTAAGGTAAGGTAAGTGAAGGTAGGTTGTGTTTGGTTCAGTGACCTGGCCTCACCCACACTAAGTGAAACACTGCCAACACATTCATTACCTTATACACACACACACACACACACACACACACACACACACGTTCCTGCCTTGTAATAATAACAGTATTGAATGACACCTTAAGTATAAGATGAAACGAGAAAAAGTAATAACGTGATGATGGTGTGTGTGTGTGTGTGTGTGTGTGTGTAGAGGTATCTTAGTTATGTGTGTGTGTGTGTGTGTGTGTGTGTGTGTGTGTGTGTGTGTGTGTGTGTGTGTGTGTGTGTATAGATGTTCCTTAGTTATGTGTGTGTATGTATGTGTGTAGATAATGTATGTGTGTTTATATGTAGGCTTATATGTGTGTTTATGTGTCTAATTGTGTGTGTATAGGTTTCTTAGTTATGTGTGTGTGTGTGTGTGTAGGTTCCTTAGTTATGTGTGTGTGTGTGTGTAGAAGTTCCTTAGTTATGTATGTGTGTGTGTTTATATGTAGGCTTATATGTGTGTTTATGTGTCTAATAGTGTGTGTGTGTGTGTAGAGGTTCTTTAGTTGTGTGTGTGTATGTGTGTGTGTAGATATGTGTGTGTGTTTATATGTAGGCTTATATGTGTGTTTATGTGTCTAATAGTGTGTGTGTGTATGTGTAGAGGTTCCTTAGTTGTGTGTGTGTGTGTGTGTGTGTGTGTGTAGAGGTTTCTTAGTTTGTGTGTGTGTGTGTGTATAGGTTCCTTAGTTGTGTGTGTGTGTGTGTGTAGAGGTTTTTTAGTTATGTGTGTGCGTGTGTGTGTGTGTGTTTGGGGGTGATGAACCTGTGTGTGTGTGAGTGAGGTGAGGGGGTGGGGTGGCGTGACCTCTTACAGCAGGTCATGAGGTCAACCACAAACAATGTCACGGGGGAAGGAAAGCTACTGTCACACACACACACACACACACACACACACACACACACACACACACACACACACACACATCTATAGCCACATATATACAATATTAAGTAACACACACGGTTTGTATTCTTATTGTTATTATTATTTCCATTATGTTGTTATTATTTCATTATTTTTATTATTATTATTATTACATTATTGTTATTATTATTTCCATTATGTTATTATTATTTCATTATTATTATTATTATTATTATTACATTATTATTATTATTATTATTACATTATTATTATTATTATTATTTCCATTATGTTATTATTATTTCATTATTATTATTATTACATTATTATTATTATTATTATTTCCATTATGTTATTATTATTTCATTATTATTATTATTACATTATTATTATTATTATTATTTCCATTATGTTATTATTATTTCATTATTATTATTATTACATTATTATTATTATTATTATTTCCATTATGTTATTATTATTTCATTATTATTAGTATTATTACATTATTATTATTATTTCCATTATGCTATTATTATTATTTCATTATTATTATTACTATTACGGTATTATTATTTCCATTTTGTTATTATTATTATTATTATTATTATTATTATTATGGTGTTATAATTATGATATTTTTATTTTTTTATTATATTATTATTATTATTATTTCCATTATGTTATTGTTATTATTACAGCATTATTATCACAACTACTACTACTGTTAGTATTATTATTAATATTAATATTATTATTAATATTAATATTATTATTATTATTACTATTATATATTATTATTATTATTATTATTACTATTCTTATTATTACTATTATTATTATTATATATTAAAATGATTATTATTTATTATTATTATTTTAATTATATTATTATTATTATTATTATTATTATTATTATTATTATTTCGGTATTATTATTATTTCAATTACGGTATTATTATTACTATTATTACTATTACAGTATTATTATTATTACCACCCATTTATATTATTAATTAACTCATCTTCCTTCCCCCACCAGGGCTGAGTTGGAGGCTTCCTATGCTAAAGGTTTACACAAGTTGTCTGGTAAGCTGGCCAAGGCATCGAGGGAAGGTGTGGGTACTGTGACACAAGCATGGCAAGTCGTGGCATCAGAACTAGACCACCAGGGAGATATTCATAGGTAAGGAGGACGGAGAGAGAGAGAGAGAGAGAGAGAGAGAGAGAGAGAGAGAGAGAGAGAGAGAGAGAGAGAGAGAGAGAGAGAGGGAGAGATATTCATAGGTAACACACACACACATCCAGAGACACACACATACACACATCCACAGGTAATACACACACACACACACACACACACTCACACACTTTTGTCATAATACATTTCATTGTTGACAAGTTGCAGATAAGTACACACACACACACACACACACACACACACACACACACACACACACACACACACACACACACACACACACACACACACATTTGGCATACACACTACATACTTACTACATACATACATACTGTACACAGGACCTCTCTCTGATATTACACACACACACACACACACACACACACATTTTTTTCTTTTGTAATATGTCATGTATTGCATTACATTACCTTATTCACCTTTTAAATTTAACCTTTCACCCCTGCTGCCATTCATTCATTCATTCATTCACTCACTCACTCACTCACTCACTCTTTAATTAAACCTGCCATTCATTCATTCTTTCATTCATTAATTCATTTATTTATTTATTTATTCACACGCTCTTTAATTAAACTTGCCATTCATTCATTCATTTATTCGTTCCTTCCTTCCTTTATTTATTCATTCATTCACTTTTTTTCAGTCCAGCCTTTCCTCCATTCAAACTTTCCACTTCTACCACTCATTCATTCATTTACTCAACCATTTATTCACTCATTCATTCACTCATTCATTCATCTTACCTTTACTCTAACCTTCCTCTTTTGCCATTCCTTCCTTCATTTCCCTGTTAATCCAACCTTATAGCATTCACTCATTCATTCTCCATTTTATCCATCCTTCCACATCCATCATTCAATCCAACCCAATCTTTCTCCCTTTCAATCCAACCCAATCTTTCTCCCTTTCAATCCCATCTTTCCACCTCTCAATCCAATCTTTCCACCTTTCAATTCAACCTTTCAATCCCATCTTTTCTCCCTCTCAATCTAACCTAATCTTTCCACCTTTCAATCCAATCTAACCTTTCTCCCTCTCAATCCAATCCAACCTCTCCCACTTTCAATCCAACCTAACCTTTCCACCTTTTCAATTAAGTCTTTCCACCTCTCAATCCAACCTAACCTTTCCACCTTTCAATCCAACCCAACCTTTCCACCTCTCTACATTTCAATCCAGTCTTTCAACCTTTTACGCTTTCAATTCAATCTTTTACCCTTTCAATTCAACATTTCTCCCTCTCAATCCAACCTAACCTATCCACCTTTTCAATTAAGTCTTTCAACCTTTTACGCTTTCAATGCAATCTTTCCACCTCTCAATCCAACCCAATCATTCCACCTCTCAATCCAACCCAACCTTTCTCCCTCTCAATCCAACCCAACCTTTCTCCCTCTCAATCCAACCCAATCTATCCACCTTTCAATCCAACCTAACCTTTCCATCTCTCAATCCAACCTAGCCTTTCCACCATTAAATCCAATCTATCCACCTTTCAATCTCATCTTTTCTCCCTCTCAATCCAACCCAACCTTTCTCCCTCTCAAACCAACCTATCCGCCTTTCAATCCAACCTAACCTTTCCACCTTTCAATCCAACCCAACCTTTCCACCTTTCAATCCAACCTAACCTTTCCACCTTTCAATCCAACCCAACCTTTCCACCTCTCAAACCAATCTTTCTCCCTCTCAATCCAACCCAACCTTTCCACCTCTCTACATTTCAATCCAGTCTTTCAACCTTTTACGCTTTCAATTCAATCTTTTACCCTTTCAATTCAACATTAATCCCTCTCAATCCAACCTTAACCTTTCCACCTTTTCAATCCCATCTTTCTCCCTCTCAATCCAACCCATCTTCCCACCTTTTCAATTCAATCTTTCCACCTCTCAATCCAACCCAATCTTTCCACCATTTAATGCCATCTTCTCTTGCCCACCTCACCAGAACCATAGCATCAGCCCTGGCAGACGACGTGGTCCGACCCCTCCGCCAGCTCATAGAAACACAACACAAAATCCGTAAAGGTGTGGAGAGCATGGTAGACAAGACCACCAAGAACCTACACGACTGGAGGGCCGCCGAGGGGAAGGCCAAGAAACAGTGTCACACCAACTGCAGAGACAACGAGAAGATACAAGATATGACGCTGGAGGCCAGGCTGGGACGAGGAAAAACACTCTCTGAGAAGGAAACGATTAAGGTGGGTTGTGGGTTTGGGTTTTATGGTTTGGTTTGGTTTGGATGGATGATTGAAAGATTGAGAGAAAGAAGGTTGGTTGTATGTTGAAGGAATGAGAGAAGAGAAAGAAGGTTGTTTGTTTATTGAAGGAATGAATGAAAGAAGGTTGTTGTTGTTGTTTGATGGAATGAGAGAAGGTTGTTTGTTTATTGAAGGAATGAAAGAAGAGGAAGGGGTGGATGTTGTTATTGTTTGAAGGAATGAGAGAAAGAAGGTTGTTTGTTTGTTGAAGGAATGAGAGAAAGAAGGTTTTTTGTTTGTTTAAGGAATGAGAGAAGAGGAAGGGATGGATATTATTGGTGATTGAAGGATTGAGAGAAAGAAGGTTGTTTGTTTATTAAAGGAATGAGAGAAGAGGAATGATGAGGAAAACACCGAGAAGGAAACTATAAAATAATGAATGAATGAATGGATGAGTGAATGGCAGATAAGAAATGGATTAATATGTAGTGAATGAATGAACTAAATGAGTGATGAATGAATGAGTCAGTGTATACATGTGTTGTTATGTATGTATGTATGTATGTGTGTGTGTTTATGTATGTATACTATAGCCTTATATCTGTATAGTATGTATGTATGTATATGTGTATAACTATGTATGTATAAAATTATGTGTGTGTATAGCTGTATGTACAGTATGCATCCCTGTATATAATTATGTATGTATTGCACTGTATATTCTTGTGTGTATAACTGCATGTAAAGTATATTAGGTATGTATTGCTGTACAGTATATAATCATGTATATTGCTGTATATATTATGTATGTATTGTTGTATGGTATATATTCATGTATATTGCTGTATATAATTATGTATGTGTGTATTAATATATGTATTTTCAGACGGAGAAACAGAGGCGTAAAGCTGAAGAAGCTGTACAGAAGAGTGACTTGGAATACTACACATGTTGTATTAGAGCAGAGAGAGCAAGGTATGTATGTGTGTATGTATGTGTGTGTGTGTGTGTATGTATGTATGTCATATCCAGTTAATGTATAGGTGTGAATGAGGTAGATTGGTTATAGAATGGATAGATTGATTAACACACACACACACACACACACACACACACACACACACACACACACACACACACACACACACACACACACACACACACACACACACACACACACACACACACACACACACACACACACAGAACCATGATACACAAATACACACACCCATGATGCATACACACATACTCAACACACACACACACATACTCAACACACACACACACACACACACACACACACACACACACACACACACACACACACACACACACACACACACACACACACACAGACATATCTATAGGTAAATAATGAATGGATAGAATAGTTAATTACATTTGTTATACAGTACCATTTGATTATACAGTATAAAGTTAGATTATATCCTTTTTTATCCAATAATGTGAGTCAATATGTAAGAATATCATTGGTGTTGTCGATGATGTAGTACCGACACGATGACTGTGTAGTGTGTGTGGAATCATCGTCAAAAACACCAAGATAATATTCCTGCATATGGCTGACTGTGTTTGTTTTGTTTTGGTGTTGTGAGTGTGTATTTTTTGGATTGTTTTGATGCAAGAATATTTATAATTTTATATATTTGTACTGTAAATATGACCGTACATAGGGTTCGTTCATATGTAAGACTATTTATTATTTATAGGGTTCATATGCAAGAATATTTATAATTTATAGTGTTTGTATGCAACAATATTAATAATTTATAGGGGTTGTATGCAAAAATATTTATAACTTATTGGGTTCATATGCAAGAATATTTATAATTTATCGGGTTCATATGCAAGAATATTAATACTGTAATTTATAGGGGTTGTATGGAAGAATATTTATAACTTATCGGGTTTGTTCATATGCAAGAATATATATAAGTAATCTGGTTCGTATGCAAGAATATTTATAATTTATAGCGTTCGTATTAATATTAATACTTTTCTATATTTGTACAGACTGGAGTGGGAGTCGGCCGTGTACAAAGGCAGTAGTTGCTTCCAAACACTGGAGGAGGAACGCTTACAGTCACTCAAAGAACTCGTTGTTAAATACCACAAACTTTCCACAGAATCTGCTCCAAAGTTGGTCGCTGTAAGTAGAGTCTATACCGTGTACCGTACAGTTGGCAGCACTTATATCTGGTACGGTCGGTGTTGTCAGGTCTATTTATTAATCGTTCTTGTTATATGTGCTGCCAACTGTTACATCTCCGCTTTTTATTTACTATATTTAATTTTTGTATTTTATTTATTTTCTGTTTACATCTTTGCTTCTTATTTAGTTTTTATTTACAGTTTATATTTTCTATATGTATATCTCTGCTTCTTATTTATTTATTTATTCATTTATATTTACATCACTGCTTCTAATTTATTTTTTATATTTTCTGTTTTTTCTGTTTTTTATATACTGTATATGTTTCTCAGCTCTATTTTTTATTTAATTATCTGTTATTTCATCTTCTTCGTATATGTCTCTCACCTCAATTTATTTATTTATTTTTGAAAATTTTTAGTTTCTTTTTTATTTTTTATATAATTGTCTCTCAGATGACCACACCTTATTTATACACGTCACTATCAGGAGACAAGAGGAGTTACACACACACACACACACACACACACACAAAGAGAGAGTTACACATACACACACACACACAGAGAGAGTTACACATACACACACACACACACACACACAGAGTTACACATACACAAACACACACACACACACTAGATGAGACAGTGGAGCTTAGTGGTGGTGATGTTGGTACCATAGCTTCTCTTCTGTCCCACTAAATGACCACAACACCTTATTTATACACGTCACTATACAGGAGACAAGTAGAGTTACACACACACACACACACATGCACACAAAGAGAGAGTTACACACACACACACACACACATGCACACAAAGAGAGAGTTACACACACACACACACACACACACACACACACACACACACACACACACACACACACACACACACACACACACACACACACACACACACACACACACAAACACAAACACAAACACAAACACACACACACACACATACACACACACACGCACACACACACTACTAGATGAGACAGTTGAGCTTAGTGATGATGTTGGTACCGTAGCTTCTCTTCTGTCCCACTAGATGACCACAACACCTTATTTATACACGTCACTCTGTGTTTGTTTATTTACAGTCAGCCGGACAGCTTGACGAGCCAGTGGAGTGTTGTGATGTAGAGAAGGACATACAGTCAGTCATTACAGCCAAGGGTACCGGAGAGAACATACCTGAACAAATGCTGCCTGACTTCTACGCCGAGGATATGAACAATATTATGAACAGAGAGCGGAGAAGAGAGGTCAGTACTATTTTATTTATATATGAGTTTATTTATATTATGAGTTTATATTATTTATATTATGAGTTTATTTAAGGGGGTAATTCACTTTTGTTTCAGTACGATTTTATATGTTATACAGTATATGAGTTTATTTAAGGGTGTAATTCACTTTTGTTACACTGGAGTGCCTTGATTCCTCCAAAGTATATATATATGCCAGGAAACAGGACCACATGAACAAAAATAATAATAGTGTTCTGTTGCTTGGAATAGTTTGGAGGATTCAGTTGCTCCAGATTTACCAACACAAAACTTCCTCCTCTTAATAGTTACACAAATCTTGTTTAATTTAGAGAGAAGAGAATAGAGGTGATCACATTCATATACTGTATATGATATGAATTTTAAGGGTGATATTATTAAACTATTTCTTCGTGGAAAAGGCTCTTCATTGATCATTTCATAGGACAGATTAATAGCACATGAGTGTTGTTTGTGTGTGTGTGGGATATGTGTGTGTGTGTATTGTGTTGTATTATGTTGTGTGGTATGTGTGTGTGTTGTGTTGTGTTGTGTTGTGAGTGAGTGAGTGAGTGTGTTGCGTGCGTATGTGTGTGTGTTGTGTGCTTGCATGCGTGTGTGTGTGTGTGTTGCGTGCGTGTGGTATGTGTGTGTGTTGTGTTGTGTTGTGAGTGAGTGAGTGTGTGTGTGTGCGTGCATGTGTGTGTATGGTATGTGTGTGTGCATGTGTTGTGTGCGTGAGTGTATGTGGTGCGTTTGCGTGTACTTGTGTGTTATGTGTGGCTGGATAATCTGGATAAGTTGTACTATACTAAACCTTCCCTTCCTTCTACACACACACAAACACAGGCGTTGGAGAAGTTTGTCCAGATGCTGCGAGTGGACCTTGAGAGAGAACGGCGAGGGAAGCAAGGTGTTGAGAACCTGGCCAAGGCATTACAGGAAACACCAACCTTTGGAGGAGAAGAATCACAACAAGATGTCAACGATAAACTACAACATGTTAGTTATATGTACACCCTTGTTGGTTTGTTTGTTTGTGTGTTTGTAGTTGTGTTATTGTTGTGGTATTATTGTGTGTTTGTTGTAGTTTGTGTTGTAGTTGTTATTGTGTTATTGTTGTTTGTTTGTGTTATTGTTGTCTGTTTGGGTTTGTTGTAGTTGTTGTTGTTGTTGTCATCAATGCTCTTGTTATTGTTTGTGTTTGTTGTTTGTTTGTGTTAAGATGCCAAAGATAAACTACAACACGTCAGTCACATCCCTTGTTTGTTTGTTTGTTGGTGTATTTGTGTTGTGTTGTTTGTGTTTGTATGTGTTGTTATTGTTTTTTTTTTTTTTTTTTTGCTGGTTTTGTGTTATTGTTTGTGTTTACTGTGTTTGTGTGTAGATGTCATTGATAAACTATAACATGTCATTCAATGTTCTTGTATGTCTGGTGTGTGTGTGTGTGTTGGTTGTGTTGTTGTGTTTGTGTTGTATTTGTGGTTTGATTGTTTTTGTTTGTTTGGTCACAGTGAAAAAAACAAATTAAAATAAAGGAGGGGCTGTATGTCCCTATATGTCTGGGGTACTGAAGCACATCCCAGGGTAATGGGACCACAGCTTACTGGACCAGGGAGTCTGGGGGCCTCATTGGGGAGAAGGTGTTTGATAACACAGCCAGTGTTGTGAGCCCAAGTCCACGTTACCACAAGAGCTACAAGTGGGGCAGCACCTTCCATAAGACCAGCCCTGAAGGGACCATAAGGGGGAGGGAGTTTATACTGCTGCATGCAAAGGGATAATACACCCCCTGTGTGCTGGTGGTCCACACAGCAGTGAAAAAGATAAAATGAGCCTCCGGTTGCAGATCTTGTCAAATCCACTAGAAAGTGATCAGATCCTACAACAATCTTTATTCTAGCCCGGTGGGGGATGGCTAGTATTCACAAAGAATTAAAGTCAGCACCATGGGCAATTGTTGTCATTGTTGTTAGTTGTGTTGTCATTGTTTGTTGATGTGTTGTCAATGTTTGTTAGTTGTGTTGTCATTGTCATTTTAATCATTATCATAGTCAACACACTTTCTTCCATTAGTCTGGGAGTTCATCATCATATCACAGTTCATCACCATATCTAATTTTAACCGTGATTATTCCATCAAAAAATAAGTTTGTGTGATTATTGTACAGACGGTGTAACTTGTGGTGGTATGCAAGAAACAAGGTGATGTTGATGATGGCATGGTACTGGGACAATGACTCCAAAGACACACTACCAAACCATAGTACTGATACCAATCATACCATGCCATCACCAACAACACACATGTTCTTGCATACAGACCTTTCATTGTCTGCCATATAGACATCTTGAAGTATAATTATGCAGTACTGTACAGCCACAATCAAATATCCACCAACACTTTCCTTCCATTGTGCAAATAAATCAGTCTCAAATCAAAATATAATCATACAACATTTTACATCAACTCAACCCCGTCAATTATTATTATTATGAGGTGCTGCAAAATCATACACGTGTTGTTTTTTATTACCAAGATATTTACTACGACGGAAGGAAAGTGTCGGTGGATATTTAATTGTGGCTGTACCTGGGAAGTGTGACAACAAAAACTATTTAGAGTGGTACAGGTATTATTAAACTTCTTTGAGGAAAAGGCTCTTCATCACTCAATTTGTATTACATAATATTAGGAACTGAGAGATGAAGAGAACTTTTCCTTGAAGAAGAAGTTTATTAATACCACCCCTACTCCTTTGACATTCTGTAGGCTAAATTGTAAACTTAAATTATATAAAAGATACAGTACATGTGAAGGGTGGGACCAAAAATGTTCACTCTTTTGACATTGTGTAAATTGTAAAGTAATATAACTATTATCCATGGGAATGATTGATTGTTGAGGGTTGTATTATTGATGGTGTTATGCAAGAACATTGATAGTATTGACGATGGTGTGGTACAGGACCAATGACTCCATAAACACACTACAGATCCATCGTATAATATTCTTGCATACAATCTTAAAAACTGTGCTCATGTCTTCCCCTCCCCTTCCCTCCCTCCCCAACACAGGATGCGTACAACCGACTACAACATGTGAGTCGTGTGTGTGTGTGTGTGTGTGTGTGTGTGTGTGTGTGTGTGTGTGTGTACAGCCATGGCTAATAGTGGTGGACCAGGGTCCAAGGAGTGTTGGAGAGCAACTGAACAGAGTTCGAAAAAGTGAGTCTTCTAAACCTCTCTCAACGTTGAGAAAGGTTTGGAAAATTCACTTGGTCGAACTCTGTTCAGTTGCTTTCCAGTTGCTTGGACCCTGGTCCAGTACTATCAGCCATGGCTGTACATGTATGTGTGTTAGATGGTGAGGTTTGACAGCAACAAGGACTTAGCCACAGTTTCAACCTCAAACCTCAGTACCGATGTAACTTTATCTGTTAGTCATGTTTAATATAACAGTAATGTAATGTATGTTAAATTAACACAAACCTAAATTAATATAATGTTGCTAACATGTAATTGTTGCCATATTTTAAAATGTGTCATGGAGGGGATATTATTAAACTACTACTTTGAGGAAAAAGCTCTTTGTTGCTAAATTTGTATTTCAGAATAATATGAATTGAGCGACAAAAACGACATTTCCTCGAAGTAGTAGTTTAATTTTATCACCATAAGTAACTTTGACACACTGTAATACTGTAGCAAAAGTCAGATAATTTTGATCATTACACCAACAACATCCTTTACAACAAAAGGGTTAACAATTAATTTTATTAATCCTTCATTGAAACTTTGAGTTGTAATGACATGATTATTATTTTTAGTTTCTTGTCATACCAAATAAATAATTGTATGTAAAGTGTTATTTATAGACACTTGGCCAACACTGACTGCCAGATAACACTGTCTATCATATACAAGAACATCAGCAGTGTGGTGGTGTTGACATTGGTGTGGTACCGGTACAGTCACAAGCACTAATAAGTATCCAGGTGTGCTTTGAATACCCAGAGACAGTAAATAATTACACAATAAGATCTTCATTGGAATGACTTCATTGGTGAATTGGACTGATCAAAGCTTCAACCAAAACTGTATGCCGGTACTTATTTGTGCTGGTGACTGTACAATGGCTGTGTAGTGTGTGTGTCTATGGAGCCATTGTACATTTGGATACCACAGTCCCTAGCCCACCTGAGTCAAAGCCCGAGATCTGAAGCAGGCTGGAGTTTCTGGACGACAGCCCACCCAAACCATCACAAGGCTACACACACATTTTGAATCAATGGAGTCTTTGGGTGGGCTGTCGTCCAGAAACCAACTGCTTCGACTCAGGTGGGCTAGGGACTGTGGTATCCGAATGTACAGGAACCACACCAATAATATTCTTGCATACGAATGGATCCTTTATCAAACATTAGTGCTTCAAGTTGTGTAAATAATTACCACAACACCTTCATGAAACTGTTGGCTACACCTACACCAATCTTTTAAAACTAATACTCATTTTTTTTTAGAGGTAGAAAGTTATTGTTGTTGTGTGCATGGTACAGTAAGTCCTTGATATAACACTAATAGATTTAACACTTGTCATTCAACACAAACCCAGTAGATCATTTAGTTACTATGGTGATGAAATATAGAAGCCTGAGAAAGTATTTAGTGGTCTTTAATGAGTGTAAAATGTAGGGGTGGGTAATGAATAACACAAGCCTGGGAAAATATTTAATGGTGGTTTTCAATGAGTGTAAAATGAAGTGTTGGATAATGAATAACAAAAGCCTGGGAAAGCATATAGTAGTCTTTAATGAATATAAAATGTAGGGGTGGGTAATGAATAACACAACCCTGGGAAAACATTTAATGGTCTTTAATGAGTGTGAAATGTAGGGGTGGGAAATGAATAACACAAGCCTGGGAAAATATTTATTAGTGGTCTTCAATGAGAAACTTGAGTGTAAAATGAAGTGTTGGATACAAGTATTTATTTATTTATGTTATATCAAGGTGCCACTGAATTATATTTTTGGTGTGAATTTTTGTGTTGTTGTCGTCGGTGCAACGTGCGACAGTCGAATGTTTCCTTAATTAAGTTTTATATGAATTTTTGCAGCGTTGTTTGATATTGTTTTTTTTTTTTGTCTGACTTACAGCCTAGAGAGTTTTGTGTAGAGGCTTATTATTATTGTTGTTAGTGATGTTATTACCTGTATGATTGTTATTATTATTATTATTATTATTATTTTATTATTATTGATATTTTTTTTATTATTATGAATATTTTATTATTATTTCATTATTATTATTATTATTATTATTATTATTATCATCAGTATTATTCCTACTAATGTTATAATTTGTCTGGGCTGTCGTATATATCACATATATCAGTTTTTAGGTTTTGTATTTGTATTTTTGCGTTTTTTTTTTTTTTTTTTTTTTTTTTAGACTTTATGTGTTCATAAAGTTACTGTATTTCTTCTTAATGTAATGTTTGTATTTATTGTATTTCATTTATATAGATATTTATTTACTGTACAGTCAGCAAAAAAAAGTTTTGTTACCATCCCTTTAACAGTGTGATGTAATGTTAGTATGCCTGGCTGGTGAGTGTGGTACCTCTGCCACCCTCCCGATCCCTCCGGCCTCAGTGTCCGGGGTGGTGTCCCTCAGTGGCTCATGGGCAGGCAAGCAGGGATGACGTTCTTTCACCCAGTGCTATTTTTTTCTGGGTATTTCACGGTTATTCTTGTTCTAAAATACTCAAATGCATTTCCTTATGTTTAATAATGAATAGTCAAATAGTAAGAGTTCTTTAACACTCAAAATTTAATTTAAAATCAGCTAAACTTTTGATATAAAAAAGTAGTCACTGCCGCAGCAAAGACCATACTTGTCCGGCATGTTCCGGATGACACGAGGCACAGCTGCCCAGTTGGCGGAGTACCAACCCTACTGAGCTTACCCATGTTAAAATTAACGTAGGTGTGGTAACGAAGCTTTTTTTGCCGACTGTACATACGGTACATTATTTTCTTTTCTATATTTATTTATTTATACTATAGCCTACATTTATATTTATTCATTCATATATTAACTTTTCACATACAGTATTTCATATATTTATACATTTATATTTATTTATACTGTAGCCTACATTTATATTTATTTATTCATATATATATTAACTTTTCACACATTTCATACATATATACATATATATTTATTTACTCATATATTAACTTTTCACACTATTTTATATATTTATTTAATCATATATTAATTTTCACACATTTCATATATTTATACACATTTATTGTTCTTTATTGATATATTTTCACCCATCAGATGACATATATTAATATACTTTTACCCATCAGATGAAGGCTATGCTTGCCTATCTGGAAGCAGCGCGTTACAAAGTTCAGAGTTCCCTGGATGAACTTAGTAACAGACCCAAGATGACTCACCCATTGGCTAAACACATTGAAGTTCACAGAGATAAACAGGGACTCACATGTTCTGTACTCAAGGTAATGTGTTGGTGTGTGTGTGTGTTCTTACCTATTTGTTCTTACCTATTTGTATCTTTACAGGATTGAGTCAAGCTCGTAATGTCCCGTATTTTAAATCACAATTATCATATTTTTCTTTAAAGTTATGTATGTTTTTGACACACACCACTTCTTCTGGTAATTTGTTCCATTCGTCTATTACTCTATTTGGAAAGCTATATTTCTGTACATCTTTATCTCCTCTTCTTTTAATTAATTTCTTACTGTGTCCTCTCATTGTAGGTATTCCTTGTTGACATAAGTTATCTATATCTATCTTTTCTTTTTCTGTGACACATTTGTAAACCATAATCATATCTCCTCTCTTTCGTCTTTCTTCTAGTTTGGGTAATTTTAGTTTCTTTAGTCTTTCTTCATAGCTTAGTTCTCTTAGACTTGGTAGCCATCTTGTTGCTGCTCTTTGTACTTTTTCTAATTTAGTGATATGTTTCTTTAAATGTGGGTTCCATACTACTGCAGCATATTCTAAGGTAGGCCTTATAAAGGATGTTATTATTTTCTTGACCATTTCTTCATCTATATAAGTGAAGGCCACTCTCATATTTGCTAACAATGCATACATGCTTCTCACTTTTTCATTTATATGATCATCTGGTGTTAATTTCTTATTTATCATTACCCCTAAGTCTCTTTCTTTCTCTGCTTCATTTAATATTTTGTTTCCAAGTTTGTATTGCCAATTTGGTCTTTTCTCACTTTTTCCAAACTTTATAACATGACATTTATCTGCATTAAACTCCATCTGCCATTTATTACTCCACTCTACCATTTTGTCCAAGTCATCTTGTAACTTTTTACAGCAGTCTTCATTATTAATTGTTCTTTGTACCTTTGCATCATCAGCAAACATATTCATGTAAGTGCCATCTGTACTATTTACTTCTATATCATTTATATATATTAAGAACATTATTGGTGCCAATACTGAGCCTTGAGGAACTCCACTTATCACCTTCAGCCATGGAGAATAGTTCCCTCTTAGTACTGTTCTCATTTTTCTTCCTTCAAGGAAATCTTCCATCCATTTTAGTAGTTTTCTGTTCACTCCTCCTTTATGTTGTAATTTCCATATAAGTCTTTTGTGTGGAACTCTGTCAAAGGCTTTTTTAAAGTCTAGGTAAATACTATCCACCCATCCTTCTCTTTCTTGTATTTTTTCTGATATTCTCGTATAGTAACTTAGTAAGTTTGTAACACATGATCTTTCCTTCCTAAACCCAAATTGTCTCTCTGTTATCATATCATTTTTCTCCAGGTGTTCAACCCAATTTTTTCTTATAATTTTTTCCATAATTTTACATACTACACTTGTTAGTGATACTGGTCTATAGTTAAGTGGGTCTTGTCTATTTCCTTTCTTAAATAATGGGACTATATTTGCTTGCTTCCAACTTTCTGGTAATTTTCCTTGTTGTAATGAGTTTTGAAATATTATAAATAATGGCTTACTTAGTTCTTTAGCACATTCTTTTAATACCCAACATGAAATTTCATCAGGTCCACTTGCTTTAGTTTTATCCACAGCTTCTAACTCTTTCTCTATTTCTAATCTGCTCACCTCAAACTCTTTTAGTTCATACGTGTTTGTGTTCGTATTTTCTTCTGGTGTGAATACATTTTCCTTAGTGAATACCGACTGAAATTTTGTATTTAATATTTCACAAATTTCTTTTTCTTCTGTATATATTTTTCCTTCATCCATTATGTTTTGAATTTTGTCCTTTATTTTTGTTTTGCTTTTGATGTAACTGTAGAATAGTTTTGGTTGTTCCTTACTTTTATTAATAATATCTTTTTGGTATTCCACTTGGGCTTCTCTTCTTATCTTGGTATATTCATTTCTTACACTTTTATATTTATTATATGTTCTTTCACTTCCATGTCTTCTGAATCTGTTCCATAAGGTGTCTCTCTTTTTCTTGGCTTCTATACATTTGCCATTAAACCATTGTTTGATTCTGTTAGTTTGTGGTTTCTTGTTTGGGATGTATTTATTCACTCCATCCTGATATATTTTGCAAAAATTTGAATATTGATCATTTATGTTATCAACGTCTATCATTTCGTTCCAATTAATATTTCTGAAATACTTTTTTAATTCATTGTAGTTTCCTTTTTTAAAGTTTTGTATTTTGTTTGGTTTATCTTGGACTTCTACTATATCATATGATATTATGAAATCCCACTTTATTACAACATGATCACTTTTTCCTAATGGTGGTTTATATTCTATATTATTAATTTCATTTTCATTTCTAGTAAATATTAAGTCTAATAGTGATGGTTCATCCGTTCCTCTTATTCTTGTATTATTAGTAATATGTTGCGTTAACAAGAAGTCTTGAATTAAATCTAGTAATTTACTATTCCATTGGTTTTCTGTTGCCTTTGCTTCATAATTTCTCCAATCTATATTGGTGTTAAAGTCTCCTGTTAATATTAACCTTTGAGATTTGTCTTCCATCCTTTGTAACATTTCTTTGAGGTTCTTCTCTGTGAAATTTATTAGTTCTAAGTATTCATTATTATCCCATGTTCTTGTCTTTGGTGGCATATATAATGTAGCAACAGTAATTACTTCTTCTGGTGTTATAATATCTACTGCTATTAATTCAACTTTATCTGATACCTGTAATTCTGTTTGGTTTACCTTTAAATTTTTATGGGTGTGTGTGTGTGTGTGTGTGTGTGAGAGATGTGGTGTGTGTATGTGTTAGTGATGGTGTGTGTGTGTTATTGGTGGTGTTGGTGTGTGTTAGTGGTTTGTGTGTGTGTGTGTTTAAGCGGTGGTGTTGGTGTGTGTTTAAGCGGTGGTGTTGGTGTGTGTTAGATGTGGTGTTGGTGTGTGTGTGTGTTAATGGTGGTGTTGGTGTGTGTGTGTTAATGGTGTTGTTGGTGTGTCTGTGTGTGTGTGTTAAAAGGTGGTGTTGGTGTGTGTGTTAGTGATGGTGTGTGTGTGTTAGATGTGGTGTTGGTGTGTGTGTGTGTGTGTTAGATGTGGTGTTGGTGTGTGTGCGTGTTAGATGTGGTGTTGGTGTGTGTGTGTTAATGGTGGTGTTGGTGTGTGTGTGTTAATGGTGGTGTTGGTGTGTGTGTGTGTTAGATGTGGTGTTGGTGTGTCTGTGTTAAAAGGTGGTGTTGGTGTGTGTGTTAGTGATGGTGTGTGTGTGTGTGTGTTGGTGTTGGTGTGTGTGTGTGTGTGTTAGATGTGGTGTTGGTGTGTGTGCGTGTTAGATGTGGTGTTGGTGTGTGTGTGTTAATGGTGGTGTTGGTGTGTGTGTGTTAATGGTGGTGTTGGTGTGTGTGTGTGTTAGATGTGGTGTTGGTGTGTCTGTGTTAAAAGGTGGTGTTGGTGTGTGTGTTAGTGATGGTGTGTGTGTGTGTGTGTTAGTGATGGTGTGTGTGTGTGTGTGTTAGTGATGGTGTGTGTGTGTGTGTTAGTGATAGTGTGTGTGTGTGTGTTAGTGATAGTGTGTGTGTGTGTATTAGTGATAGTGTGTGTGTGTGTGTTAGTGATAGTGTGTGTGTGTGTGTATGTATGTGTCAGTGGTGGTGTTAGTGTGTGTGTGTGTGTGTATGATGTGGTGTGTGTGTTGTGATGATAAAAGTAATATTATTTATGTATAACAAAACTATCCATTCCACATTACGTAGCCAGAAGTAGTCTATGTATACCATTATAAGTAGTCAAAGTAGTCACACCACAACACAACAAATAGTCATAATAAATAGTAATATAATAAATAGTCATAATAAATAGTAATAAATAAATAGTAACAAATATATAGTAATAAAATAAATACTAACAAATAGATAAATAGCAATAAAATAAATAATAATAAAATAGATAGTAACAAATAAATAAATAGTAATTAAGAAATATCCATAAAATAAATAGCCATAAAATAAATAGTAAAAATAAATAAATAGCCATAAAATAAATAGCAATAAATAAATAGTAACAAAATGAATAATAAGAAATAAAATAAATAGTAATAAAATAAATAAATAGTAATAAAAAATTTAAATACTGTAATACGGTAATAAATAAAACTTCACCAAAAAAATAATCCACTAAATTTTCTGCCTAATATTTTTTCAGGTTCCTCCGTGGGTGAGAGGTGGAGGTGGTGGTGGTGGAGGTCATAGTGTGGATGTGTCACCCGCCAGTAACTCACCCACCGGATCACCCAACTGGAACGACCGAGGCACAGCCGATGGTAACTCTGTACAACCTGACTCAGACTTTGGTAAGACTGTGTGTGTGGGGGTGGGGGGGAGTTTAGGGGGGTGCGGAGGTAGGGGGACAGGCTATGGGGGTGGTTTTAGGGGGGTGCGGAAGTATGGGGACAGACTATGGGGTGGGTTTGGGGTGCAGGAGTAGGTCAGACTTTGGTAAGACTATGGGGGGAGTTTAGGGGGGTGCGGAGGTAGGGGGATAGGCTTGGGGGGTGGTTTTAGGGGGGTGCGGAAGTATGGGGACAGACTATGAGGTGGGTTTGGGGTGCAGGAGTAGGTCAGACTTTGGTAAGACTATGGGGGAGTGCGGGGGTAGGGGGACAGGCTTGGGGGGGGGGGGGTTTAGGGGTGTGTGGGAATAGGGGGACAGGCTTGGGGGATGCAGGAATAGGGGGACAGGCTTGGGGAGTGTGGGGGTAGGGGGACAGGCTTGGGGGGGGGCTGGGGAGTGTGGGGGTAGGGGGACAGGCTTGGGGGGGGTTGGGGGGTGCGGGGGTAGGGGGACAGGCTTGGGGGGGTTTAGGTGGGTGCGGGAATATGGGGACAGGCTTGGGGGGGGGGTTTAGGGGTGTGTGGGAATAAGGGGACAGGCTTGGGGGGGTTTAGGGGGGTGCAGGAGTAGGTTACAGGCTTTCTACCCACCCCAAGCCTGTCCCCCTATTCCCGCACCCCCTTAACTAACACCACAGTTGTCGTACCGGTACCATGCCATAGTATGCACCATGAATGTTCTTGAATACAGCTCTATCACACCATGCTAAATTTTTTTCTAATGCACTCATGATAATATAATAATAATAAATAAATAAATAGATAAATAAATAAATAAATAAATAGATAAATAAATAAATAAATAGATAAATCAATAAACTAACTAAATAAATAAATAAATAAATAAAATAAATAAAATAAATAGATAAATAGATAAATAAATAAATAAATAGATAAATAAATAGATAAATAAATAAATAAATAGATAGATAGATAGATAAATAATCTAACTGACTAAATAAAGTAACATAATATTTGTACTTATTTATATTTGCACTGTTATAGAATAATTTAAATTACTCAATAGCATAGCTGAATAAACATCCATTTCATCCATATATTATTTAATGCATTGATATGAATAAAAACAGATTAAAAAAATACCAAAATTAAAAACATATATTTTCTGTTTTCTCTTCTTTCACACTAAGTTACATTTCCTATTAATACAAACATATATTTTCTGTTTTCCCTTCTTTCACAATAAGTTATAACATTTCCTATGACTACAAACATATATTTTTATCTGTTTTCCCTTCTTTCACAATAAGTTACATTTCCTCTAACTACAAACATATATTTTCTGTTTTCCCTTCTTTCACACTAAGTTATGTTTCCTATATATACACTGAGAATGTTTTAGGAGGAGAGTTGGGATGGAAATAATACTTATACACCTTTCACACTTTCTTTACACCAAACACACATTGTAGGTTAGATAGAATAGCAAAC
Organism: Petrolisthes cinctipes; assembly: GCA_033782935.1. NCBI lineage: Eukaryota > Metazoa > Arthropoda > Malacostraca > Decapoda > Porcellanidae > Petrolisthes > Petrolisthes cinctipes. The sequence goes on along the minus strand of JAWQEG010002911.1, from coordinate 152,368 downwards.
TCGGGCAGCCTCGAAAGGATCAGTAGGTCTGTTGCTGTTTGATTGTCCTTTGTAATCCCTTGTAAAAAACAATATTGCCGAGAGATTATTTGTTTAACGACAGACAAATCCGTCGGTATATTACAGCATCAAAAATTCACCGGAACAGCAAAGAGTTAAGGGGGTGCGGGAATAGGGGGACAGATTGGGGGTGGGGGGTTTAGGGGGTTGGGGGGTGCGGGAGTAGGGGGACAGGCTTGGGGGGGGGGGTTAGGGGAGTGTGGGAATAGGGGACAGGGTTTCTACCCACCCCAAGTCTGTCCCTCAATTCCCAGTCCCCCCCCAGTCCCCCCCCAAGCCTGTCCCCTACTCCCGCACCCCCTTAAGATATTTACTATTTAACAACATTATCACAGACTTCTCCTTTCCAACATTTACAATACTGTACTCTTATAATACATTCTATCATTTCACGATAAAAAAACAATTTAAATAACAATGCCTGCTGATGTTTAAACTAATATTGTAATACATTTAACATTTTGTGACATTTATATATCACAGAATTCTTCTTCCATTCTTTATTTAACACAGGCCCAGTAAATCATTAAGTAAAAGCACTTACTTAATCTATAGGTTAATGAATTTCTATATTTAATTTAGTAATACTGTATACAGATATATTCTATTCTATTTCATTGTGACTTGATTTAATAATTTATATTTATAATAGTTTATGTGTCATATTCCTAGTCCAGAATTGAACACAAGTAAAGACAAATATAGACAACAATAGGAACCACAATATTAAAATTTTTTTCCAAACAGAATCTTTTTAGACAATATATTAAAAAAAAGAATAAAAAAAAAAAAAAAATGGAATCGTGCCAGTTAATGGTTGCACTTTCTTTGATAAATAAAAGAACATATCTAGAGTAACTATGAATACTGCCTTACCAAACACTCGCCCCAGAAAGTATCTATGCAAACTACTAATACTCTCCACTACCCTGAAATTCAATGTTGATAGAGCAAGAATATTAGTTTGGCTACAGAACTGATTACCGTAATTAAATGGGTAATAATATTTCATTTGTCGCGGTTAAATTAAATTGTATTTATTGGTTGAACTGTTGGTGTTATGAATGTGTATTGTAATGTTTATAATGAATGTGTATTGTAATGTTTATAATGTATATGTGTACAGTACAGTAAATCCTCTTTCCATTACACACACATAAACCCAATCATGGATAAGTAGAGCTTACTGTACACACATTCATTACAAACATTACAATACACACACCAATACAAAACAAGACATTATTACTGTACTTTGTAAATTATTGAGAACAGCAACAACCAACGATATCTTTCATGGGGTGAGTGTATTATTTTGGTGTTTGAGAGAGGTAATTATTAATACACTTTTCCTCCCTTCCCCATACCTTGTGCTTTTGTACGCTAACTTTCTCCTCAACCGGTAATAATTCTCGTTGTCTCCTTACAACAACACCAATACCTTCCTCCTCTCTCCCCACCTTGAAAAAAAAAAAAAAAAAAATTCTCCGGATAATTGTCTTGTTAACTTCCTCGTCTGAATTTAACAAATGTTTTTTCATCCTCTCCCCTGTGCAAAAAAAAAAAAAAATACTTCCCTGCTATTTGTCTCATTGTATTGTGGTTGTCCTTTTCTTGCATATTCATTCCCTCCGTCTGTTTCTTCTCTCTGCAAATTTTTTGGACATTACAATGCTGTGTTATTACTTTGTCTGTTACCCTTTGTCCAAATAATGTTTAAAATTTTCTATCAATGCATCTGGGGCCTGTGGGTTTTTTTGTCAATGTATATTTCATTTAATATCCAAAACATATGTATCATTGCCCCTGTACATTTATCCCTCAAAAATTTTACTTTCCTGCAAAAATTCAATCCGTGATATTTCCCCACGTTACATCAACGACTAAAACTTGTCAACGTTGATGACGTTTGCCCCCTACAAATCTTTCTTTCTTACATATGTTCAAAAAATAATATTTGCCTCGTTAACGACACACTTTAAATTCATCCAAATGGCCTGGATTTGCACTACTGTACTGTACATTTTGACAACCCAAAGATGGCAAGGGTAAGATGCCAGACTCTAGACACAGCACCTTGAACCGGTCAGTGTTTGATGACAGCTTTGATGACATTCCCCCCACGGCACCCACCAGGACCAAAGCCACCAGTAGTCCCATCACACAACAACACACAACAAAGTCACTCTCTCCTTCACGTTCCTTTTCCTCTTCTCAGCCCTTCCCTCCTTACTCATCCTCACCTTCACAGCCCATCTCTCCTCACCACAACTCATCCTCACCTTCCCAGCCACTCTCTCCTCACCACACCACCTCCTCACCTTCACAGCCCCTCTCTCCTGACCACACCTCCTCCTCACCTTGCCAGTCCGTCCCTCACTCGTCAGCCAAGGACCTTCCTCGTGTGTTTATGTGTGCTCCCCGTTACCCCTCCCCTGTGGTTGTTATTGCAGATGAATTCAGCTCTCAGGGATCAGACCGCGACTACCACACACACGACAACACAGACTCAGCCACCATGGGCGAAGATAACGTTGGTGGTGGTGGGGTGTACTATGCCCAGCCCCTATCCCCACCCTCAGCCACCATCACCATCGGGCGTTGTAAGGCGCTTTACGACTACGAGGCAAATATGTACGACGAACTATCCATACGAACAGGTTGGTTGGTTAGGTATATGTTTATATTTACCCTTGTAGTGGAATGGAGGTACACACATTATTACCCTTAGTGGAATAGTGGTACCCTTATACACTTTTGGTACATTGGAGTGCCTTGATTCCTCCAAACACTGCCAGGAAACAGGACCACATGAACAAAAACAATGGTGTTCTGTTGCTTGGATTAATTTGGAGGAATCAGTTGCTCCAGATTCACCAACATCCTCTCATAACAACACACACATTTTAATTCATACTATACACACACACATTTTAATACATACAATACACACTCATTTTATTTCCCACTGTAACCTTATTATTTATTTGTTTATTTTAATTCATACAATACACACACACATGTTAATTCATACTGTATACACACATTTTATTTCCCACCGTAACCTTTTTATTTATCTATTTTTTCCATTACAGGTGACATCATTTAACATACATTTATACTGGTGGTGAAATCACACTGGCGTGATGATCATAAACGGTGAATAAAACCCACTCTTGTTGACGGAAATAATATATTAATCCATACAGTTTCGGTGGACACTGCCACCATCTTCAGTGGTCTAGCGAGAAGAAAGGAATGACATAGATAGTACATAGGTATGAACTTATATACAGTTTGTGGAGGGGGGAGGGAAGGAGGTGTCAGTGTGTCATTCCTTTCTTCTCGCTAGACCACTGAAGATGGTGGCAGTGTCCACCGAAACTGTATGGATTAATATATTATTTCCGTCAACAAGAGTGGGTTTTATTCACCGTATACATTCATACTGTACACACACACATTTTAATTAATACTATACACACACACATTTAAATTAATACTGTACACACACACACTTCAATTAATACTGTACACACACATATTATTTCTCACAATAACCTATTTATTTATGTATTTATTTATGTATCTATTTATTTATTTATTTTTTCCATTCCAGGTGACATAATAAACATCCATGAGAAGCAGCCTGATGGTTGGTGGGTTGGTGAACTGGACAACACTGTGGGCATCTTTCCTGCCACATATGTTGAAGAAATTGACTGATGACACACACCTCCTATAGTGTGTCTCGTCCCCCTCCCCCCCCGCCGCCCCCCAGTGTGTCTCGTGCCCCAGCCCCCCCCAGTGTGTATAGTGCCCTCCCCCACTCCCCCCAACCCTTCCTGCCCCCTCTCTATCTATCTGTCTGTCTCTCTATCTATCTATCTATTTATCTCTATCTCTCTCTCTCTCTCTCTCTCTTACATATGTTGAGGAGATAGACTGATGACACACACCTCATCTCATCTCCCACCCAGTGTGTCTCGTCCCCATCCCCCCCCCCCGCCCCCCCAGTGTGTATAGTGCCCCCTCCCCCCAAACCCTTGCTACCCACTCTCTGTCTCTGTCTCTTTCTCTCTTCTCTTCTCTTCTCTTCTCTTCTCTTCTCTTCTCTTCTCTTCTCTTCTCCTTCCTTCCTTCCTTCCTTCCTTCCTTCAGGGTCAGTGTTTGGCCAGAGTCAAAGTGTGTGTGTGTGTGTGTCAGTAAATTTCCTTCACTCCATTTGTTATAATATGTACAGAACACAAATAGTAAAATATATAAAAATAATAATTGATATGAGGTAATAATATTGACTGGCCCTACATTCCTTAAAGGGAAAGTTTTGTGTTGGTAAATCTGGAGCAACTGAATCCTCCAAACTATTACAAGCAACAACAGAACACCATTATTTTTGTTCATGTGGTCCTGTTTTTTGATATATTTTGGAGGAATCTAGACACTCCAATGTAACAAAAAATAATTACGTAACCCCTTAAGGATAGTAAAAATTCAGTGTTGGTATATTTGGAGCAACTGATTCCTCTAAAAACTATTCCAAGCAACAGGACTCTTATTATATTTGTTCATTTATTTGGTCCTGTTGTTTCCTGTCGTACTTTGGAGGAATCAAGATGCTCCAATACACCAAAATTAAGTATGTTATCTTTCCCCTTAAGGTGAATTTTCTGCGAGTTTATTGACACACGGTCTCTATAAAGATCATAAGATACAGTAATTATGTAAATAAAGATGATGGCTATAATTTACTTCAGTCAATAATTATTTCTGGAGTTGTAGCTTGATCATAAGATACAGTAATTATATAAATAAAGATGATGGCTATAATTCACTCCAGTCGATAAATGTATCTTATTCACAAACTCCAAAACAGATAAATAAGATAAAGTAATTAATATATAAACAAAAATATTAGGGCTATATTTTACTTCAGTCAATAATATTTCTAGAGTCTTTGGAAAATGTATATATTCACAAACTCCAAAACAGAAAATAACAAAATGACTAGGGCTATAATTGACTTCGGTCAGTAATATTAATGGAGTCTTTTTGTAAATACAATATGTATGTATTCGCCGACTCCACAAACACTCGCTAAATGTTTGTCTGACGTGAGAGTATTTTGTTGACCTGACTGAGAGAACTTGTTTATAAGAAAAGTGTTGAGAATTATAATTTTTTTTTTTTCACCCACCACGCACGGTCTGATGAAATAAACACACAAGCAACCAACCAACCATATGTTAAAACTTTGTGCAACTCTTATAAATACATTAGGTCCTTGATATTTACACTATCTATCTATTGACAGACGCCTTAATCCCCGAAGGTGTGGCCACAAATGAATCGCCTCCATGAAACCCCTGTTCCCCTTTAACTGGCGTCCCTCCTCCCACCCCATACCTCTCAACTCCATCCCTCCATCTCACTCTCGGTCTGCCCCTCCCCCTCCATCACTCCATCTCACTCTCGGTCTGCCCCTCCCCCTCCGTCCCTCCACCTCACTCTTGGTCTGCCCCTCCCCCTCCATCACTCCACCTCACTCTCGGTCTGCCCCTCCCCCTCCATCCCTCCATCTCACTCTCGGTCTGCCCCTCCCCCTCCGTCCCTCCACCTCACTCTCGGTCTGCCCCTCCCCCTCCATCCCTCCACCTCACTCTCGGTCTGCCCCTCCACCTCCGTCCCTCCACCTTACTCTCGTACACTCTCTTAACCAACCTCTCGCTTCCCATACGCTCCACACCATATTTACACTAACATAGAAATTTAACACTTGTACAGTGAGTGTCAGTAGTGGTGCCGTGAAATGTGTAGCCATATGCAAGAAGATACGTGGTGTTTACGAAGGTGTGGTGCCTGTACAATGATTCCACACACTAGATAAAGGTATAAATACAAACCAATAACAACAGTGAATAAAGAAGGTTTACTGTATCTTAGACACTCACTTACATACATTGCACACCCATACACCCAAGAATAAATTATGAAGGTTTACTTTACACTGATTCATAGTTAAAGGTATAAATACAAACTCATAACAACAGTGTATAAAGAAAGTTTACTGTAATCTTTGGACTAAACTGCCACATCACCAAAGACACTTAACTTTACATACATTACACATCATAATACTGTATTGTACTGTAATAGACACAGGTGTGAGTCAGGCCGTGTGTGTGTGTGTGTGTGTGTTGGTTGGTTAAGTGGAGAAACTCTTGATGGTAAATTGTAGAGCTACTGATTCCTCCAAACTAATCCTGGGAAACAACATTGAGTTCATATGTTTTCAGGAATGGTTAGGAGGAATCAGTAACACTCTGATTTACCAACAAGCGATTTTCCCCTTAAAATATTTGTAATATATATGATAATAATCCCAAGTATAAGGATTTTATATCTTAACTTTATACTCCCAAATATTGTATATTGTATAGAAATATTGAAGATGTTTACTGAACCTGAATACTGTACTGTAGACAGTTTATGAATGCCATTTATTGATAATAATTATAATAATAAAATCTGCTACCTTTGAATACCAATGTGATGTGTTATTTATTTTATCAAACTTTTGGAATTATTGTATTAAAGGTTGTTGTTGTAGTTGTTCCTCAAGCTGTCTGGCCGAGTAGTCCCAAGCTCCTGAGGAAGGCCTTGGTCTGAACTGGGCTTTCCCACAGTGCCCTCAGTGAGTGTGTGTTGTGTTTTTGGCAAGTGTGGTTGTGTACATTGCAGTCTTTCATAATCTGTTTAACCACTTAGCCGCGGGCCTTATCTACCGTGGCAGCTCTGTCTTGTGGGCCTTTCTCCAGCACTCGTGGTCATTATGTAAACATCATGTTTAATGGGTAATAGCTTGTAAACCACTCATGCTACATAAATATATGATACAGGATATTGAAGTACAAACCTTTAGCTGTCTCCTGATGTACAGTACTTGGGAAGACTAAAAAAACATGTCAATCACATTTTTCAACACAACAATATGAAATATAATGTCACTGTCATTTTTACGTACACAGCAAAAAACCTATGGTCACGGGGGTCCGATGGATTTCATATACTGGACAATCCGGCTGTCTAGGTAGGGTGACTACCAGTGTAACGAAGCTGTTGTCAAAATCTTTTGTTCGTGGTTCATTCTGTATCGCGCAGAAGGTGTAACCATAGTTTTTTTGCTGTGTGTACATATTTGGTAATTACAGGAAAAATGGAGCTTTGGAAATACTGTACATCCTTCCACCTTCACTGCTAGTTTAATAGTGGCAGGAGGTGGGTGGCTGGACTATGGCTACTCCCTACAAGCCCAAAATCAGTGTTGCCAGCCAAGACGACCGTATTATGGGGCGCACAATTTTAAAAATTGCTGTCATCGAGAATTCTCGTCACCTGCAGTCCTCCACACTTGTTGATGGTGACAAGAATTCTCATCACCCGCGGTTCAAGGGTTAATAGAATGGGGTGCTGTGTTTCAACCAGGACAGGCATCTATAATGGCTCCATCCAGCTTCTTCTGATATGTCGGAATCTACAGTATTTACTTATACAAGTTGTATATAATAACTGTATAAAATATATCTATACATCAAGGAAAGTTTAAGGAATTTAATCAAAAAGCCTAAGGAATTTATGTGTAACGTAAGGAAAATTAGAGGCTCATTTAAGGAATTTCAGAATTTAAGAGTGGAAGCACGTGTAGCGTGACTTGTACACTTATTACCCACTTTCCTACAACTTGTCCCATTAGCTTTCGTTTCTGCTCTGTCTTGTTATTTGCTCCTCACTCTTACGTGCACTATACAACTCACCTCATTGGCTACTCTCCTTGATTCATGTCAGTAGCGCATACGAGGCGAGGCCGATAGAGACAAATACACACTCGTTCTCTCTCCTGCAACACAGCCTACAGACAACACCTACTGCAACACACACACAGTACACGCTCCAACACCGTCTTCATACTCACTCTCTCTCTTAGTATTCACCACCTTTATCCCTTTTTCACACACTCAGGCATGCTAAAATCTGGTCGGGGTTATTAGTGAACTTATTCCCACACACGTCTGTACTGCTGGAACAACATCCGGGTCTGGTATGGATGAATTGCCCCTCCATGGACAAGACACATTTTATTATACATTCATTATATACTTCATTTGAGAACAGTAATGTATCACAGGAGTGGTAACCTCTGTCAATAGTGAGAGATTAGGTCTACCTTCAGCGTGGAGATGAAGGCCTGATATAAAAAGAAATTCATTAGGTCGTCATATATGACCTCGTTGTACAGTTGGACACATGAATGGGTGGTACAGCCAAAGTGAAAGATGGTCCATTTCTCCCAATATCAAGTTCCTTAGTGCCAAATAGGAGACATCAGGGGCAGAAGTCAGTATTGAGGATGGTAATAAAAAGCAAGTACCTGATAATAGACACTGGTTAGGTTAGGTTAGGTTGGTAATTAGGAGGGGCAGAAGTCAGTATTGAGGATGGTAATAAAAAGCAAGTACCTGATAATAGACACTGGTTACTCAAATGGGACAAGTATCTTTCACCTGCTGGGCTGTACCACCAATTCATGTCTCCAACTGTACGTTGCGGCGCCGAATATCACTGAATCAATCAATTATATTCATTCATTATTCTTCTTTTGAGGACAGTAATGTAACTATTCCATTAATTTTTTCATCTCTATTTTAGAGAGTCTGCGATTGCGATATATACTAAAAATTATGTAGTTGCCAAATGTCACTGTGTTTAGAGTGTAGTCAAAATGGAATTAATGTTTGAAACTTTGAATCACCTGCCACGTTGAAACAAAAGTGGTTCCCCGCTTGTGGTTGGAAACATATTATATACTAAGTATTTATATTGTTCTGTAAGGAGGCTGTAGATGTCATATAAATACATACATTAATATTTACAAGTTACCATTTTAAGTAAGAATGAAGCCTACAGCAGGAATATAAAAATCAACAGCATTCAGAAACTTGATTCTAGTACTGGGAGAAGGATAAACCACTCTTATGGTAGGTTTGGTGGTGGCGGTACAACAGAGCCACCTACCGGCGACAGGGAATCACTAACACCTCCTGGCGCCTTGACTTACATAGGAGCGGTGGGAGTTTTTTTTTTTTTTTTTTTTTTTTTTTTTTTTTTTTTTTTTTTTTTTTGCTGTAGTTGATTTTGTAGCTGAAATGAGGATTGCTGGGTGCTCAATAATAAACTGTTCCAACAACTCTAAGTGAAATAAGGATCTGTAATTCTTCTTCCTCCCAAAAGATCGTAAAAGGTGAGTTTTTACATAACTTAGTAAGCTACGGAATACAGATATGACTGATGGTGATAGTTATACAGTATTAATTTGATATTGACTGGTGTTAGATGATGATACCTTATCCTTTAGCAAGCTATGAAGTACAGATGACTTATTGTGATAGTTATACAGCATTAAATTTGGTGGTAATGACATTGATATTAATTATAGTGTCAGATGATGATAGCCTACCTTATGTTTTCTATTTTCTTAAGTACTGTACTGTAGTCTGTATATCTATTTGTTCCTGTTAGGATGAAATATATTGCATTTATATTTTCCTTACCCCCAGACTGAAACTATGACTTTAGGCTTGCAGACAACAAGATATATTGAAAGTAACTCCAGAGTTTTAGAGCCTCTCAAGCTAAGAAAGTTCGAAGCAGGAAATCATTGATTCTAAACCACATACACAGCTCCTCATAGTAAGGTTATAATGCTCTCATGTACTGGTGATGACAGTACGATACTGTACAGTACTTACGTTCATTGTTTTGTAGTTTTAATTTTTTTTTTATACCTCAACCTCGGGACTAGCTGTAGGCTGTCGGTTGCCCGTGACTCTTGTGAGGCCCCGAGATTATTGGGTGTCGCACTACATGAGACAGTGGAGCTTCGTGATGATAGCTTCTCTTCTTTCCCACTAGATGACGATACCTTATTTATACACGTCACCATCAGGAGAGGCCAGCTACACCGTCACTCATAGCATGTTGTGAGTTGACGACATCAATAAAATTGTCTATAAAATCTGTATGGCTGTCTTTTCTTCAATTATATACATAAGAATACTATTGAGGAACAATATTGAAGATATCATAAACAGGTAATAAAAATTCCTTTTAGATATTATGCATGCATGAATGTTATTAAAGTGTGGATATGATTTATCAATTAGGTCTCTGTCGTTGATAATAGGAAATGGATAATTTATTATACACTAAGCAAGATATTCTTTTAATTCTCAATCATATGCAAAGATAACTGTCTTGTTCTCACAGCATGTAAAAATATAGGAAGCAAGAATGCTCACATAGTGGTAATGTGGGTAACAATGTTGTACAATACTTAATTATAACTCATTGCTTTATATTTTTAAGAATAAACTATATGTATATCTTTTTTTTATATTTTTACATCAAAATATTGTTAAGAAACATAATTGTAGAGGTCATAAACAGGTAAGAATCATTGCACATTGGAGTTAGTGTACGTACGTTTATAGCAATATATTAGGGCTTTGTCGAAGATATTATCTTAATTTGTTATGTAATTTGACAACAACTAATGTAATTATTATTTCTATAGCCAAATCATTAGTATTAAATGTATTGTGTGTTACTAGTAAAGAAAATCAGACAAAAATTAATCATGATAAAGGGAAGCAGACGGGAGGTGGAGTGTTGATTCCCCGTGTCCGCTAGAGGCACCACCATCACAACCAGCCACAGCCACAACACCAATATAACATTAATAAGTGGTATGTCCTTCTCACAGTACTAGAATCCTTACACACAGACAGGCAGTGGCAGACGTAGCCATTTTTCCATCACCACCAGAGACGAGAGGACGTGTGTATATAGCCTTGTTGATAAGTATGATAAATAATTGTTCCTTTTGACCCACACACAGGACCAGAAGACCGTCATGAACCTCACCATAATTAGATATCTATAACTAGTACACTGATATATATATATATAAGCTTCAAATCACCATGTAGATAAAAGTTGCAAATCAGCCACAGGAGAAGAGAAATAGGAACTGTGAGTACTTTAATTCGTATATTACCTTCTCAGTCAAAGTGAGTACAAGTTGGAGTATATAATTATGTACACAAAACCACATGTAGGGTGAGGTAAATGTGTGTTCACTTCACCTGACCTCACTTTCCTTCACCTCACCTGACCTCACATTCCTTCACCTGACCTCACATTCCTTCACCTCACCTGACCTCACTTTCCTTCACCTCACATGACCTCACTTTCCTTCACGTCACCTGACCTCACTTTCCTTCACGTCACCTGACCTCACTTTCCTTCACCTCACATGACCATATCAACTGGAATGGATCTAAAGTTATAGCTAAGACTAATATTCTTCTATGAAATGAATGTCATAGAATCTTGTCTAATCTTCGGTACATAATTATGATATAAATGTAAACACGAGTTATGGTCATTTTATAATTATGTGACAGAGTAATAATAGAATTGGTAATGAAGAGGTAGGTCAGGTGAGGTGTAGGAAAGTGAGGTCAGGTGAAGTGAGGTCAGGTGAAGTGAAGGAAAGTGAGGTCAGGTGAGGTGAAGGAAAGTGAGGTCAGGTGAGGTGAAGGAAAGTGAGGTCAGGTGAGGTGAAGGAAAGTGAGGTCAGGTAAGATTAAGGAAAGTGAGGTCAGGTGAGGTGAAGGAAAGTGAGGTCAGGTGAAGTGAAGGAAAGTGAGGTCAGGTGAAGTGAAGGAAAGTGAGGTCAGGTGAAGTGAAGGAAAATGAGGTCAGGTGAGGTGAAGGAAAGTGAGGTCAGGTGAGGTGAAGGAAAGTGAGGTCAGGTGAGGTGAAGGAAAGTGAGGTCAGGTGAGGTGTAGGAAAGTGAGGTAGGTCAGGTTAGGTGAAGGAAAGTGAGGTCAGGTGAGGTGAAGGAAAGTGAGGTCAGGTGAGGTGAAGTAAAGTGAGGTCAGGTGAGGTGAAGGAAAGTGAGGTCAGGTGAGGTGAAGTAAAGTGAGGTCAGGTGAGGTGAAGGAAAGTGAGGTCAGGTGAGGTGAAGTAAAGTGAGGTCAGGTGAGGTGAAGCAAAGTGAGGTCAGGTGAGGTGAAGCAAAGTGAGGTCAGGTGAGTTTTTTTTTTTAAGTTGCCAATCATTATATTATCTTATTTTATTAAAGGGTACTCTAGCTGCTGTGTGTGAATTGGAAGGCAAGTCAGGTTCCTCCAATCTATACCATGAAGTAAAATACACTAGTCCAAATCAACATAAGAGTCTGGGGTCTGTTTTATAGCATAGGCTTTATTTGAGAGCTCCCTCAATCACCCACAAAAGACATTTAAATTTACCCCTCAAGCTACCACTGAATACTGTACTGTATTTACATAGTTCACATATGCTTATGATTAATTATGATGTATGTGCCCGAGCTATAATAAATATGGGTCTTGTTGAAGTTTTGAATCATCTGACACACTAGTGAACCAATAACAACACTTATCCTGTCTTGTACAAAATTGCTGCAGCTTGCTTAATACTCCATCAGGTTATTCGAAGCAGACTTGAATATTTATTATGGCTCGTAACTGTACAGTTGCCCAAGAAAAGACTGCATCCAAATTTGGTGGTGTGTGGGAATATCTGGCAGGTGCTCCAAAGTAAACACTGGTATTTTATCAATGGATCACTCAGAACCTATAGTTGTAATGATGAATGTAATTAGCTGAAGCCAATAACATCCATCCATACAAAGGTTATAGGTTCTGAGTGATCCATTGATAAAATACAAGTGTTTACTTTGGAGCAGCTGCCAGATATTCCCACACACCACCAAATTTGGTTGCAGTCTTTTCTTGGGCAACTGTACATATAGGAGCACACAACCTGAAGATGTCATATTTTTTCAGATACTGTACCTCAGTGTTGGTTGGTGGAACTATGGAAAATAATCAGCAAGAATACTGGCATCATACTTTCCTGTCACTGTCACGTTCCTGACACTAAAATTTTGGCTGTTTTGTCACGTTCCGGTTGTTTTGTCACGTTCCCATCGCTTTGTCACGTTTCGGTCGTTCTGCCACGTTCCGATCTAGCTCAAAAGCCCAAATCAGCTATTATCCATATGCAGTAATAGCCTCTGCATACAAAGCTAACCAGGCTGCTTGCTAATTTATTATAATGTTTTAATGTTACATGCAGTGTATACATATATTATCTATTTCTAAGTACAGTATTGCGGTGTATGTTATGTGTAATAGGTGTATGTTATGATGACATACAGTACTGGTATATTCATGAGTTAATTATTATGACGTGTATTGCAATTTTTTTTACATTTGATAATTTTTCTGTTCTACATAGCATTGTCATAAACAGCTGGGAAAGTGTGACAACCAACAGGTAAACGGATGAAGCCATCCTCATTATTATTATTATTATTGTTATTGTTATTATTGTTAGTGTTATTATTGTTATTATTGTTATTATTATTGTTATTATTGTTATTATTGTTATTATTATTGTTATTATTGTTATTATTATTATTATTATTATTATCATTCATGACCTGAGTCTGGATCTATTGACTTGTCTGTATTTATGACCTGTCTATACTATGGTTCTATGACCTGTCTATACTATGGTTCTATGACCTGTCTATACTATGGTTCTATGACCTGTCTATACTATGGTTCTATGACCTGTCTATACTATGGTTCTATGACCTGTCTATACTATGGATCTATGACCTGTCTATACTATGGATCTATGACCTGTCTATACTGTGGTTCTATGACCTGTCTACTATGGTTCTATGACCTGTCTATACTGTGGATCTATGACCTGTCTATACTATGGTTCTATGACCTGTCTATACTATGGTTCTATGACCTGTCTATACTATGGTTCTATGACCTGTCTATAGTGTGGATCTATGACCTGTCTATACTATGGATCTATATATTGACCTGTGTGTTTATCTATGACCTGTGTGTATGTATGAATGACCTGTCTATGAATCTATAACCAATCTGTGTATATTATATGGACAGGTATTGTAACCCACTACATGTACAGGACTGTGTGTGTCTGTGTGTGTGTGTCACCTCTACCCACAAGAATATATAAGCATCAGTGTCTATTCTTTGGATCAATGAGAAGGACACTAAGAATACAACCATACTACTGCTACTGTACTAACCTCATTCTTTCATGATTCTTGTTACATGTAAACAATTTTTTTATTGTTGTATCTTTTACCTTGTCGTGACCTTTTTGTGTGTGTCCAGGGAAATATTTTAATTGTATATTTAAGCATTTTTATTATCTATTTTTATTATGTATTTTTTTGCATTTTTATTATGTGTTTTTATGCATTTTTATTATGTATTGTTATGCATTTTTATTATGTATTTTTATGCATTCTTATGTGAGATTTATATGTATGTATTCTTTCATGTGTTTATTTGTGCATTTCTTATTTCCATATTGTGTACGTTTCTTTTATAATCTTTTTAGAAATGATGTGTTCCCTCAGTTATTATCTATATTATATTATTATAATGATTATTTCAATTTTCACATGTCCTGATTTCTTGCACTGTAACAACAACATACATACAGGCCTAAATCTGAACCATATAATTTATGTTTGTCGTCTTCTTTACAGAGTGACCAGAGGACAGCCAGCACAGAAGAGGGACCCAGGTATTTACAATATATAATGTGTCTATAAATTTATGTACTTGATAATATGCATATATGAATTTTACAATGAATATATAA
>JAWQEG010002911.1:35000-135000 GCA_033782935.1 Petrolisthes cinctipes | reverse complement strand
AAAAGGACATTGAAAATAAGCACAAATGAAAATAGAATATGAACAAGCAAATATATAGGAAGGACGAGGACACAAATAGTATGATTTATATATAGGAAGGACAATTTATTTAGGATACAAATAGTGATTTATATATAGGAAGGACGGTTAAGGATACAAATGGTTATTTATATATAGGAAGGACAATTTGTTTAGGATACAAATTTTATAAATAGGAAGGACAATTTATCAAGGATTCAAATAGTGTGACAACCAAACTATAAAAATCTGTTCTACACAGGCTCCTTATAAATCTATTTCGGGAATAGAGGTCTTTTGACAACCAACGACAGTCACTGAATTATGGCAAGTCATTTTTTTCTGTTGTCATCGTTTTTTTAATAGGGGAGGGTTGCAAGCCCAACACGTTTTAGTCGCGTTTTATGACACGTACCAGACACATAAGGCATATTCTTTCCTTCACCAGCATATGTGAAGGACACCTTACCCCCAGCAAGGATAAAACAGAAAAACTCAACTATTTTAGCTGCTTAATTGTAATAGTTTGAGATCTTGCTTCCATTTATAGTTCTTGAAATACTAGTTCTTTGAAAATGACATATACTTTTGGAACACCCTGTAATAGAGGAAATTAAAAAAATGGTAAACATGGACAAAAAAAGAATATATAATTATATATATATATAAAATGTGTGGGGATTAAGGGGGTGCGGGAATAGGGGGACAGGCTTTGGGGGGGTGTGTGCGGGAGTAGGAGACAAGCTTGGGGGGGGGTGGGAATAGGGGACAGACTTTCTATCCATCCCAAGCCTTTCCCCCTATTCCCAAACCTCCCAAACCCCCCCTACTCCCGCACCCCCTTAAATAATCTTCACATTGGGTACATTTGGTTTGGTTTAGGTATGTAGTGAATCATTAGTTGGGTTTGTTATTGTTATCATTGAACGACACATAAACGTAAAATCGTAATCCTTCATAAATAGAGTAATAAAGAGTTATATAAAGGTGTGTAGTGTGTTATATTGGTACATTTTAACAGTACTAAGTGTTAATACATTCCTGAGTTATATATCTTGGTAATTATCAGATTGAGAAGCCATGTGGGGAGAATTTGAAGACGATAACCAGCAGGAAACTAGTGATAGCAGAGTCAACAAGTGAGTATTATTATTATTATTACTGTAAACACTTATTTCATATTTTACAACAATAATAAATATAAATGGTAAAGATAACCCACATCCTTTAGTAAATATTGAAAGAATTACCGTTATTACGTACGGTTTTTCTACCTTCATTACCCACTTATTTAGACCATTGTAAGACTATTTTCTTCTATGGCATTTCCTCCACAAATGCCCCATTTCCAAGATAGGGCATATTCAAATGGGGCATTCTGAAATTAGCCTGACCTGACCTAGACTGCATCCGACTACCGGGACCTAACCTGGTAAAATTTAAGACTATCCATAGAACTAGAGTAATGAATATTTTCTTATTCTTTTTGTGTTGCCCATTTTTCCTTGTATTTATGTGTTAAAATATAAAGGGGTCAGTACATTTGGTTTGGTGCCGGTAGTTTGCCCAGGTTAGGTCCTGTTGGTCTATGACGGGCCTGATTAGATTAGGTTAGGTCTGGTCTGGTCAGGTCAGGTCAAGTCAAACTGCTGCTCTGTTGCTAAAATATATAAATATTAATTACTTAATGTGTTATTTACCATACTTGTTTTATCCCTTAATCCAGTCTCTTGGGGGGGGGGGGTCAAACATGGTCATAATGTAATGTAGCTCATATATTTCAACAAATAACACAAGAAAATTATTGATTTCCAAAAAAATAAGTGGGAAAAAATTGTGTTTTCCATTTTTGTGTCTCAACTCAAACTTTACCTTTATTTCAACAGATAGAAAAAGGGATTAATGGTTTATCTAAAAAAAATTATATATATATATATATATATATATATATGGGAGATTATTGATTTTTTTCCACTTTTTTGCTGATTTTAAAGTTTACCCATCTTTTTCATGTTTCGTTAATTTTCACTAATTTTGCAGATGTGTGAAAGTGAATGAAAGCATTGGTTCGGGTGTGAGGAAGGAGAATGATGCTGTCTCCACCACAACCAACACCACCACCGAAACCAACACCACCAGTCCCCCCACCACCACCACCACCAGTCCCCTTCCTCCCCTCCACCAAATTGACGACGACGAAGAGGGTAAACAAAATTAAACATACTAACAAAGGATGGTATTATTAAACTACTACAAGTACTTCGAGGAAAAGGCTCTTCATCGCTCAGTTTGTATTATTTTATTCCAGTATGAATTCTCCTCGAAGAAGTATATAGTTTAATTATACCACCTTTTTTAGTCTTCTGCATGTTGTGTAAAAAAATATCCATTACCTTGACTGAATGTAACAGGAACAGCACCGTGTGAGGAAACGTGTTCAATAAAGGATTGGTATTATTAAGGGAGAAGTGTTGTGTTGGTAAATCTGGAGCAACTGAATCCTCCAAACTATTCCAAGCAAACAGGACACCATTATTTTTGTTCATCGGGTCCTGTTTCCTGGCATACTTTGGAGGAATCATGGCACTCCAATGTAACAAAAGTTAATCAACCACTTAAGGTGATATGTTTCCTGGGATAGTTTGGAGGAATCACTAGTCATCCAATTCTCCAAAAAGAGGTTCTCCCCTTAACTATACATCAGCTTGACACCATAATTATGAGGACATGTGGTCAATAAACACTCCTTTCTCCTCATAGGGTGTTGTTAGTTATCCAATCTGTGTGTTGTGTTCATTCCATTGTCACACCTAAACCCTTTCTCCTCATAGGGTGTTGTTTGTTATCCAATCTGTGTGTTGTGTTCATTCCTTTGTCACACCTACACCTCTATTATTTATTTAAAGTTTCTGTATTGAGGAAGGGGAGGACTTAGGGTTAGAAGTTTACTTTTGGTACATTAGAGCTCCTTGATTCCTCCAGTGTATGCCAGGAAACAGGACCAGATTAACTAAAATAATGGGGGCCTGTTGTCTGGAATAGTTTGGAGGAGTCAGTTGCTACAGATTCACCACCACTACTAACACTGTACTACCGTCTTAATCAATGTCCTTGCCAGTGAAGTATAGTGAATGAGAGATGGTCAAATTCACATAGTACAGTAATCCCTGCTGGTTTTCCACTGTTGTTATGGATGTGTATTATAGTATATTCTTTTCTTTTAATCCACGTACAATCACGAGCACTAATAAGTATACAGCTTTGGTTGAGGATTTGACCAGTCCAATTCACCAACGAAGCAATTTCAATGGACATCTTATTGTGCATTTATCTATTGTCTCTAGATATTCGAAGCACAACTGCATACTTATTAGTGTTTGTGAATGTACAGTAAACCTTCATTATCCACCACTGGGTTTATGGTAGTGTATTTTATCCTTTTCTATTGAATGTGTGTACAGTAAACCCGAATTATCCAACACTTGGTTTATGGGTGTGTAATGTACAGCCACAATCAAATAATCACCGACACTTTCCTTCCATCGTGCAAATATAACAGTATCATATCAAAACATAATCATACAACAACACCTTACGTCAACTCAACCCCCTCAATTATTATTATGAGGTGCTGCAAAATCATACACGTGTTGTTCTTTATTACCAAGATACTTACTACGATGGAAGGAAAGTGTCGGTGGATATTTGATTGTGGCTGTACACTCGGATACCTTAGTCTCTATCCCACCTGAGTCAAAGCCCGAGATCTGAAGCAAGCAGTTTCTGGATGACAGCTCACCCAAAGCTCCATTGGTTTGAGATGTATGTGTAGCCTTGTGATGGGTTTGGGTGGGCTGTTGTCCAGAAACCACATGCTTCAGATCTCAGGCTTCGACTCAGCTGGGCTAGAGACTATGGTATCTGAGTGTACAAAGAGAGTGTGGCATCCTGGGTTAAAGTGGTAATTCTTTTTTGGTACATTGGAGTGCCATGATTCCTCCAAAGTATGCAAGGAAACAGGACCAAAAGAGCAAATATAATAGGGTTCTGTTGCTTGGAATAGTTTGAAGGATTTGGTTGTTCCAGATTTACCAACACAAAACTTCCCCCTTAATATCAAAGTTTCTAGGGGTTTACTTGGACAGCCACTAATTAATAGAGATTCAAAGGCTTAAAGGATTTCAAGAAGGAAGACCATACAAACAATAACGTATCACAAATTATTATTTACAATTAATTACACTTCATACAATTTGTTAAATGCACTTATGCACTTACTCATCTCCCCATTCACACTGTACAAGGTAAGGAGACGATGTTTGAGTAACTGGAATATACTATATGGGATTATAGAGTTAACAGCCTTTTCTCTCGTGAATGTAATGTAACAACAAATCAGTTTATCATAAGTACTGTACATACATTGTAAGAGTACGTAATTGTAAGAGTACGTAATTGCAATACAACATTATTATATGGTTTATTGTTATGTCAATTACCGAGTCACTTGGTAGACCATTTATTGCAGCATCTCCAGAATAAATGACCTCTTTTTCCAACTAGCCTGTGTAAGAATTCCTGTGGCCAACCGTACTCGTCTCCCTAATGACCTCCATCACTCCCCACCTGCAGACACCTTACTGAACCTTCCCCTGTGTGACCGCCTTCTACACCACCTGGCATCCAGCTCAGTGACAGTGAAGAGTCAACAGCGATATGAACCAGACCTCACATATCAAGAGAGGAAAGACATTCTATCTACACTACTACAACACAAACCAGCACAGTTCTTATATAGGTAATGATAATCTATATACTGTACTGTATAATATTATAGAGTAGAGTTCAGTGTAACTTTGTATTTATGTATGTATAGCTGAACACCAAGTGAAAACAAATTATACAGCAACACTAAAAATGACTTTGGAATCAACACGCAAAATAGCCTGTTCATGGAAATAATAATAATAATGATAATAATAATAAAAATAATAATAATAATAATAATAACAATAATAATAACAATAATAATAACAATGACAATGACAATAATAATAGTAATAATAATAATAATAAAAATAATAATAATAATAACAATAATAATGATGATGATAATAATAATAATAATAATAATAATATAATAATATGATAATAATATTAATTTTAGTAGGCCTCGATATAAGATGAGTGATTTTAGCACAATCCTTTTAATACAGGCTCAGTAAATCACTTAGTCTGTATGATAATATCAGAATGGGATAAAGAGGTGGGACAAACAAAATACAAAGGAAGTAGAAGGAAAGGAAGAACAAAAGTGAATTACCCCCTTAACTCGTTCCTTTCCCTCCTCACCACCACAGGTTTGGGAAGCACCTTGAACGTGAACACCTGCAGTACTTCCTGGGTTTGGAGGATGACCCTGAAGTGGACCATTACATCACTGAAACACAGAAGTATCTCAATGCACACACTGCAAAGTATGTACAGTCAGTAGCATAAATTGGCTTCATTTCCACCTGTGTATGTATTAGTTATAGTGATGTTGTAATACAATTTTAATACAGAGATGACAGATATAGTTCTCATATGGTAAATTACGTATGTTGTTGGAATAAAAACTGGTTCAGAATGCAACTATCTGGTCATATTAGCATTATTAAATACATGAGATGTATGCGAAATTAAGCTGCATTAATTTTATTGTCTCATTCCTGCCTCATAAGGAGAGAAACTCCGTATAGGCCTATATACTATACAGCATTTTATTATAGTCTAATCTTTAATTTTAGCTCTTTCCTTTTTCATGCATATTCTTGTCTCATTCGTACCTTTTGTGTCTCTATGTAACTCCCAGTTTTGCTTGTAGTCTAATCTTCTATCTTTCTCATGCCTAATGCTGTTCTCTCTTTATCTCCGTATATAACTCCCAATTTGTAGTCTAATCTTTTAATCTTTTCTCTTTCTTCCATTGTTTCCTTTTAGAAATTTTCTGTGTAGTAATATTTTATCTTCCTTCTTTCTCCTGCTTACCTTCTTTATTCCTTTCATTAGGTAATTTATCATCTATTACCTGCCTTTTGTCTTCTTAAACTGTATATATAGCTTTTCTTTATAGTCTAAATCTCTTAAACTTTTCTCTTCCCAACTCATGCATTTTCTGATCTCATTCTGCCGTTTGTGTCTCTATAGAACTCCCAATTTGCTTGTATGTAGGCTGCTGTTCCCTCTTTCTCCTACTTACTTAATGACTTTCTTCCTTTATCTCCTTAAATAACTCCCAATTTGTTGTCTAATCATTAGTTTTTTCTCTCTCCTACTAATGTCTTTTTAACTTTGTCCCCTTACACAGTGTAACTTTTTTATGTAGTGGTAATCTTTAATCTTCCCTTCCTCTTACTTAACTTCTTTCTTCCCTTTTTCATGCATTTCTTGGCTTTCATTTTCTCCCTTTTTTATTTCCATTTCCTTCCTGCTTGCTGTCACACCTCTCTATCACCTTCTTCTGGCACTTATGACCTCACTGTTGCGGCGCCTAATATCAATCAATCATTTCTTGTCCCATACCTGCCTTTTACTTTCCATATACTGTTTTCCTCATAATATTTCTCCCTCCAATTGTGTTTCTGTCATACCCATATCTACCTTAGTTCCAAACAAGCATCTGTCTTAAGTATTGTACTGTATCGGAGCCATATACTAAAACATTATATTGTGGTGTTGACGATAGTAGGGTACGATGGCTCTGTGTAGTGTATCTCTAGCTCATCGTACTGTGCCATTGTCAACACCGTCAACTTTCATTCATATGGCCCTATAATAGTTTTCTTTGTAATACAGTAACAGGTTTGATCCCCTCCTATTTACCTGCTTTCTACCACCTCCATACTTGTCTCTTAGTGCTAAATATTATCACTATGATTGGTGCTATATAAAAAAAAATAGTTCTCAGTCAAATAATATTAAACTATAGTACAGTAGGCCCTTGATATTAGATGATCTAATTTAGCACTTTCTTTTTAACACAAGCTGAGTCTATATGGTCATGAATAACTGAAACCTGGGAAAAATTTGGTGGTCTTCAGTGAGGGACCCGAGTGTAAAATGAAGTGGTGGATACAAGTATTATTTTATTCATTATATATCAAGGGTCTACAGTACTTAGTGGTAGTTCTCATAGTATTATAAGGTTGTAATAATAAACTACGGTACTCCATTTGTTGCCAGGATCCGTGTGAGGAATCGTCGGTATGCAGCACTGGAGAGACTGAGGAGGCAAGGGGAATATTTCAGTGAGGAGGAGATGGAGCGACGAGACCCGTTGTTGTACCACCAACTCATCGCACAACACCAAACTCAGCAGGAACGCAACCAGAAGCAGTCAGCGGTCAATAAGCCAGACATCAGGTAACGTTATATATACCACCAGGCACACATCTCCAAGAAAACATGCACCATCTTCACACACACACACACATACACATATTCACTCTGGGACAGCACTCTTGTTTAGGATCCCTTCACATGACGCCACCACACGTTTTCATGAATTCAATTGTATCCCTTCACACACAGCCAGATTTGCGGGGGTGAAGTTAGGTGTTCTGTGTGTAGCCAATACTGGTAAATATGACCACACCAACACTGTACCACCACTTAAACTCCATGGTGATGTTGTGTGAAGGGGTCTTAATTGGCTGTAATTCTAGCTTAAGGTTTTATGACCTGTTTGTTTCCCCATCGGTTGGGTATATAGGTGATACCGTACTGAAAGTTTTGATGCTCTCTATGGTCGTAAATCGGTTAGTGTTGTTGTTGAAGTTCCTCAAGCTGTCTGGCCGAGCAGCCCCGAGTCAGTTAGTGTTGGTGTCTTTTGTTGTCCCTCCTTCCCTTCTCTTTCATGTGTGCTTGCTGTCCCTCCTCTCTACCTGTTGCTATGTCAATATCCCACCTCCAACATTATGAGTGTTATTCCTGTCAGATTTATTTATATGTACAGTTATCCCACATTTTGCACTGTTGTCATGGGTGTGTATTATATTATTATTTGTAATTAATCTGTTCACAGTAAGCGTTCATTATCCACTTGGTATATGAGTATGTAATGTACAAAAAAAGTTTACTGTACAGAGATTAGTTACAGACAATAGAAAACAGGGCATTAATGTATATGTTGGTGTACTAGTTTCAGTTTAATGTGCATTTTATTTTTGTTGCAGTTTCTCAAGCATTCTTCTGGAACACATTGACTTGCGAGCACACAAGGACTTACAGAAACAACAAGAGGAAGAAGAAGATAACATGCTGGAGGAAGGAGACTCTGATGAAGAAGAGGAGGTGGAGGAGGAAGAACAGGAAGAAGATGATGATGATGGAGAAGAAAGAGAAGGCCATGAAGGAGAGAAGAGGTTGTATCGAGAGGAGTTCTATTCTGCGTGCTACAGTAACTTTCTTGTTGGAAGACACACAGATTTTGATTATGGGTGAGTTGATACTTTATTTTCCACCACACTGTCAGTAAGTGTAGGATAAGAGATCTTATCTGTATTCTTACTTAGTGGAGAGGTCTGTCTATTTAGTCATGTTGTGGGTTGTATAGTCTGAACTTTCCTTTTATCATCTCTGAGAAAAATCACTATAGAGTTATGTCTTGTAGGTTATCTATGTCTCTACTGAAGTTACAAAGGGTGCTATACAAACATTGAGTAAATTGACAGTTACACTGAGTAATTGAGACTAAATTGTTAAATTATTACTGGGCCATTGAGTTATGTTTCTTGCCTTATGAAAGCCTGTGTCCAGCCCTTAGTATAATACTAATTTTAGTAAGTATGGTAGGCCTAGTGAACAACAGAAGCCTGTGGAAACATTTGGTAGTCTTCATTGAGTGATTGAGTGTAAAATGAAGTTGTGTATACAAGTATTACATAATTTGTATTATGTCAGGAGTCTACTATATTATGCAGACTTATGATTGAAATTTAAACCTAATGACACCATTGCATGATGATCAATATTTTGTATTTAGTTGTTCTGAGAAAAGTATGCTGAGCTCACAGTCAGTTAATAATGCTGATATATTTGCTCCCTTCTACAGACTTCCCAACTCCCATTCTCCCTCTCAATCTTCCCTAAAAGTGTTACTTGTGTATAATGACAGTTCATTGCAATGTATATCTTTATATGTGACAGTGTGTGTATTATTTGCAGGAAGGTTGATGCCAGCGATGAATACGACTTGCTGGAAATCCGAGCCAGAGATGAAGAGGAGAGTTACTTTGACCAGGAATCTTCCAATGACTCTCTTACCCAGACCACAACCACAACCACCAACAACAATCAGTCACATGGGCAAAATTCTCCGAGCCATGACATCATGAGCCAGCACAAATCATCCATCAGCAACCCAACCGTGAGTGAAGATGGTGGGAGCAGAGTGGTTGAGGAGATGGATGATGATAACGAGTGTGGTGGTGAGCCTAGTGATAAACAAACGACTACAGTCAATGCTACTGTAAATACTTTCTCTCCCCACACCAGTCACCAGGAACAACTACAACAGGGAGGAGATGAAAGCATGGAGTTCAGTTAAAATTAATGAGGGAATTTTTTGCTTACTATACCTGGACATGTATATTATGATGTGATTGCAACAGGAAGAGAGGAGAGAAGGGACAGCAAGCACATAGGAATGGATGGACAGTTGAGTCAAGAGGGAAGCTGGTTTAGAATAGGATTCTGGAAGAAACATGAAGGATAAGAGAAGAAAGTATGGTGTGACAAGAAGGTACAAGGCACAGAAGAGGGGAAAGAAAGGGAGTGTATGGTGGTCAGAAAGTTAAAGATGCAAAAGAAAAGAAAAGGAAGGCATATAGGAGAACACTGCAGAGGAATGTGTTAGATGAGGTGAGAGTGGGAATTCAATGTATGTAAGAGACATGAAGTTTGGTAAGACAGTGAATGAGAAGATTAGAGAAAAGAAGAAACTATTCTGGAAAGAGGTAAGATAAGGAGAGGTAAAAGAGGAGAAAAGTCTGGCAGCGTGAGAATGAAGAGAGAAAATGGAGTCACTGTGAAGGGAAGTGGAAGAAGTGTGGAAAAGATATTTTGATCATTTGATGAATGAGAGGACAGGAGAAGAGGCGGTAGTGACATGCATGGGGATAGATGCTGGTGGTAGACAACAGAGTGTACAGGTAGAATTAAGAAAGCAATATGAAGGCTGAAGATGGGAAAGGCCCCGGGAGTGGATAGGATACCTGCAAAAATGTTAAAGTGTGGGAGGGAGGGAGGTAGTGGTGGAGTGGATGTTGCTAGCCTTACCATTTACCATTCCATTGTGTTTGCTGTCCCACCACCTTCACCTTCGTCCTACATGGTTATTCAGGTCTAGGGCAGTCTTCTTTAATTCATTCTACATTAAGGTGATTGTAAATTTTATACAGTAAGTACTACAAATAATGTTATTTCCAGTTTTCTCACTGGTGAATTTTGAAGTCTATGTTAAGCACTTATATGTATTACTTCAGTACATAAATGTGTCAAAATTATAATACTTGGATTTGTATTTATTAAGCTTTTAAATATGGTGTGTAGAACTTTGAATGTCGTATTATTAAACTACTATACTTTGAGGAAAAGGTTCATCATCACTAAATTCATATTGTAAATAATACGTACGACCTGAGCACCGAAGAGCCTCAAAGAAGTGGTTTAATAATACTGTACCACTCTGAAACATTTTCCATGACCAACCTTCACTGGAGAAAGATGAAGGAATGGAGCAGTACAAATGTCAAGAATATACTGTACATCACACATCACCTGTAAGTACTCATGAATGTACTATAAGAACTAATGGATGGAGTGTACAAAGATCAACATGTACAGTACTACAGGTATATTTGATAATAGCCTTTTCTCAGTAAAAAATAAAACAATCTCATTAACCTACATACATAATGTTGAATATTAAGTTCCCAGCATCATACAGCTTACAAATCACTTGGAATATAATACTGCATCAACTCAAATTGTATAGTATAAAAGGGTTGACATACAAGGAATAATTCTGTTATTGGTGAATTAGAAGGCTTCCTCCTCTTCCTATATTATTCCCTCTATTAACCTTCTCTCTCTCTCTTCTCTAGATTACTCTTCATATTTCTGCTCTCTTTCAATTGTCTCTCCTTTCTTTCTGTTTTCTTTGAGGTTGCTCCCACTTCACTATCACCTTTACCCTTAATCTACAAGGTCTTTCAGGCCTCGGGCAGTTTTCTTTCCAGCTCAAATCAACCCCTCATTGTTGTACTCCCTCATCCTACAGGATCTTTTAGGCCTATGGTGGTGGTCTTCTTTCTGCTGTTCTAACCAGTCCCTTTCAATTTATAAAACTGTCCATACTTTCCTTCCATTTTTTTTTTGTGTGTTTCCTGCCCACATCTATCACTTTCTTCTTTATTCTACATGGTCTTCCAGGCCTGGGGAACTCTTCTTTCAACCCCCTATTCTTCCTCAACCTACAGGGTCTTCTAGGCCTAGGGCAGTTTTCATTTACCCTCAAATCAACCCCTCCATGATATTCTCACAGGAGAGAGATGCACCACTAACACGTCCACTTTAGGCATCTTGTGTCCTCATGTGTTGATAAACATTTGGTGGTACAGTAACGAGCACCACAGGGTAGACAGGTGTATGGTGCGGGGAAACCACACACAGCACACAGGTGACGCTCCGGCAGTCTGGACTGTGGGGCCTGGACGGTGAGGTAGTTGGGTCCGTCGGGGTAAATGGCCTGCTCCTCCTCCAGAAGTATAGGGAAGTTCTTACGGAATCTGAAAGGGACATCTTTATAAATTGTCTGGAGAAAAAACATAATACAGTAATCTCTGGTTTTGTACCGTTGTTATGGTTGTGTAATATTCAGTGTTCTATGAATCAGTGTACAGTAAACCTTCATTGTGCACAACTTGTTTTATGTGTGTGTAATGTACAAAGAGGGTTTACTGTACACAGAATCATTACAAACAGTGCAAGACACACCCAAAACACCAGTGTAAAACAAGGAAAAACTGTAATAGATAATATGAACAAACTAGTAGCAGAACATTACATGATATTTAGTACTAACATAAGACACTACAGAAAACATCATCATCTTCCTTTTGTGTCCTCCCTTTCTCATTGTTTCGTGGCACAGTCAGGAGCCTCAAATCCCTCACAAGGTCCTCAAGTTGTGCCAAATTTTCTACATGTTTCATAAATGGTACCAAAAAACACATATATACTGTACTATACTTGTGTCTGTTTAGGAAATAATACACTTCTAATACACTGAGTCCCATGGTTCCTCCTAAGTATGTAAGGAATTAGATGAATAAAAATAATGATGTCCTGTTGCTTGGAATAGTTTGGAGGAATCAGTTACACCAGAATCACTACCAACAACAACAATGTACATATACTCCATTAAAATAAATACCGGTACTTGACACTCCTAGTCTGTTTCTTCCTTTCCTTGTCTTCCAAAGTATGGCACATAATAATAATAATATCTGGCACAACAAAACACTACCATATTATTATACCATACCCAATACACTTCCATAAACCATATCATATACCACAGAAATAACCAACCATAAATCCTAAAGTTACCATATACCATACACAAAAACCTTTCCATATTACAGTCCACTCCAACCTCAATTTAAAGGATTAAATGGGAAATCAACCTGTCCCTTACTTGCAAATGTTCGTTAAGGTTTTACAGTGGGCCCTTGATGCAAGATGATTAAGGGGGTGCGGGAATAGGGGACAGGCTTTCTACCCCCCCCCCCAAGCCTGTCCCCCTATTCCCGCACCCCCCAAACCCCCCCCACCCACCCAAAGCCTGTCCCCCTACTCCCGCACCCCCAAGCCTGTCCCCCTATTCCCGCACCCCCTTAATCATCAGTAAAGGATGGTAATGAACTACAGAAGCCTAGGAAAACATTTGGTTAGTGGTTCTCAATGAGGGACTGAGTGTAAATTGAAGAGGTGGATACAAATATTTATTCTCTGTACATCGAGGGTTTGCTTTACCATATACTCTTATTCTAGTTTCTGCATGATATTATGGTTCCCACATTTCCTTATTTCAACCTGGTGAGGCATTTTGATGGACAAAATAGAGAAAAATAATAAGAAATAATCACAAACACAACCTAGTGGACAGATGTTTCAAGCAGCAAATGTTTTAAATGGTGCTGTCCCAGAATTGGAAATCCCCTAAATGGAGGATTGAGTGTATTATCATCATCAATACCCCATTTCCCTATTTTCAAGGTGTGGGTAGGCTCTAGTACCAGTGTAGGACCCCTGACAGACATGGGTTTCAGCTCCCGAGTCTATTTGAGTCTTTGGTGGGGTCACTCCCTCCATGTATAGTAAGGGATATGAGGCTGACTGCACCATTCCAAGACTGATACAGGGTTACCAGGTTTTCCCATCAAATTGGGCTGTTTTTTATGGAAGTTAGAGGGAAAAACAAGGTGGTTGTGGATTGGCATTTTTTGGCTGTTTTTCTTTTGGGCTTCTACTATACGAAAATAGAAAAATATGGTAATTTGGCCTTACTGCAAAATCGTATCAGTGAAGGGAAAAACTCTGACCAGCGCTAAGCTGGTTTGTGAAAAGTAAGCCGAGGAATGGGATGCAAAACAAGAGTCTGCAATTATGCAGAATAATAATGTGTTGCAACAAGTTTACCCCAACAGAGGAAATGTTGTCACACTTAAAAAATGATATGTATCCCAGTGGTGATGGTGATGAACATGTAGACATACTGTCTGATGTATAAATGTTCTTAAGAGTCACTAATATAGCTGATGTTAATTTAGGTCCGTATGTGTTATTCATCAAATTATTAATTGAATGCATGACTTAGTTAAATAAAATTATCACGTGTTGTTACACTACAGTACTCTGTTTTTTATATTATCCCACATATACAATGATGTACACACACTACTGAAGAGTCTAGGCTTGGGCTGTTTTGGGGCCGCCTTTTGAGACAAGATTCACGTATTTTGGGCGTTTTTTGAGATGAGTTTGGACTGGCTCGCAATCCAGCACCTGGCAACCCTGAAATGGTGGGCGATGGGGATGCCACTTGCCTACCATAGACAAAAAAAATATCCTCACCTTTGTTTAAAATACTCCACACTCCTGGTGCGTCTCTTCCTGTCCTTGCCTCCACCACCTCCTACCCCCATTAGTCCTCCTCCGCCTCCACCACCACCCCCTCCACCTCCTCCTCCGGCACCCAGGTTCTCATCGAACTTTGGAGCCTTCTTGCTCATGACGAGGTTAGCGTGTGGGTCATCGTGGAAGTTGTCCTGTTCCAGTGCTTCGAGTGCCTTGCGTGCTCGGCGTCTACGGGCACCCTCGTCCAGAACACGACGACTTGACGCCTCCTTCAGACGTCCTGATTCACGTGACGTCATGGTGGCGGTGTGTGTGTGTGTGTGTGTGTGTGTGTTTGGGTTATTTGATTGGAGTACTTAAATCTTTTGACTGGGTGTTTATGACTTTGTTTGATTTGGTTGATATAACTGGGACATTTAATTACTAACTTAATAGCATGGGGATAACTTTTTGATAGTGGTGGTGGTGGTGATTTGATTGTAAAATAAATAAGTCTTGAAAAAAATTGCTGACCTTCCCTTTCTCTATATAGGCTAATGAATAAATCTCTGGCCCTCCTATCTTTTGTATCTGTGTAATGAATAATATGTAATGAAGAATGTGAGTACTGTATATATGTGTTGATCCAAAGGCAGGCTGGTTGGTTGGTTGGTTGGTGTTGGTGTGACTGTTACTCCAGGCTGCTCTTCTGGTTGTAGTAAACCTTCTCGTACTGTTCGTCAATCAGGTTCTGTGGTGCAGAGAAGTGGTACAGTTAGGGGGGGGGGGAAAACTTGACTGTAAATTGGAGGGCTACTATACATACACAGATACAGTATATAGAAAACGATATAATATACACCCATAATATCAGTGGTAATGAGGGCTTAATTTACTGTATACAGATTCATATTAACCTGTATAATACATATTCATAACAACAGTGGATAATGAAGGTTTAAGGGGAGAGTATACTTTTGTTACATTGGAGTGTCTTGATTCCTCCAAAGTATCCCAGGAAACAGGACCAGATGAACAAAAATAATGGTGGCCTGTTGCTTGGAATAGTTTGGAGGAATCATTATCTCTAAAAATGTGGAAACTATCCCCTCCCCTTAATTTACTGTACACAGATTCATAGATAATGGTATAATACATATTGATAAAGACAGTAGATAATGAAGGTTTATTATTCCCACCTTTGAGGGCCAGTGGAAGGGATGGAGGGACATTACCTGCTGTGATGTGGGGAATACACTACTTTAATTATTAAGGGTTTGGGTGCCCCTTTGACCCCAGCCACTCCCTTTCAATTGTCCCTCTTTCCTTCTATTTCCTTCAACACATTTTCAATTCTTCAACTGTCCCTCTTTCCTTCTATATTCTTCATACATACACCCTTTCAATTTTCAACTGTCCCTCTTTTCCTTCTATTTCCTTTGTACACCTTTTCAATCAACTGTCCTTCCTTTCCTTCTACTTCCTTCCTGCTTGCTGTCCCATCTCATGTCCTACAGGGTCTTCCAGGCCTGGCTAGGACAGTCTTTATATATTTGAAACCCACAAAATTAAGGCCTTAATTAAAAAGGTAATTGACTTGGGACCAGAGGGACATAAGAATCCTATAAGGCTGTGTGGTTGTATGCAAGAACATTGGTGGCATTGACAATGGTGTGGTACCAGTATGATGACTTCATAGACACACACACTACAAAGTCATCATACCAGCACCACATCATCGTCAACACCACCAATATTCTTGTATACAGCCTTTAGCATGACCCTAATCCATTCAGACAATAACCCCACCACCTAACCAGACAAACAAAAAGGAAACAGACATACCAGTGGATGACCAACAAACACACAAACTCAAACATACACATCATTAATACCCCATTTCCCTTTTTTCAAGGGGTGGGTAGGCTCTAGCACCACTGCAGGACTTCTGACAGGCAAGGGGTCCAGCTCTGAGGCTATATGAACCTTAAGTGGGGATCATTGTTAAGGCAAGTACACACTGGGATACAAAGTAATGCAACTCTGTCTCTGGACTGTCTGTCGTCTGTCTCAGAAAAATCTAAATTTGTCTCGCAACAATCGCTAGACACTGTCTCTGGATCAAATACATACTAAGATACTTTATCCAGACGCGCAATAATGTCACTAGACTGTTGTGCGACTGTCTCAGGAAAATCAAATATGTCGCTAAACAGTGGCGGGACAGTCCTGAGACAAGATTTCGGTTGTATCTTGTCTCCCACTAGAGTACATTACTGTACAGTAGTGTTGGTGGTTCATCTCAAGCAAATGATTCCTCCAATCTATTCCAAGCAACATGATACAATTATATCTTTATTTATTGGTCCTCTTTCCTGACAGTTTGGAGGAATAAAGACACTGCAATATTCCAAAAGTATACCAACCAGACTTATATAAATGGAAATGACATAATGGAGGTGGACAGACCAACACACACACACAAAAAAAAGCAAGCAAGCAAACAAACACACATTTCAGCAGACAATACCCCAGTTTACCAGACATAGATAGACAGATAGTTATTTTATTGACCACAGCAAACATTACTATAAATACACTACAGTATATCTTCCTTGTAATATTTCCATAGCATCTACAAATATATATATTCTGTAATCCACAACATACATCTTAATCCTATACAGTATTGTTTTGATAAATATTTACTTTGGTGACTATTACTCATATATAGTACAGTACCTATTTGTTAAATACTGTGGCATATTCGTGGGCGATTATATCAGGTGGGAAATTATGAGAAAATAATCCTTCCAACTCATTGAAAATAAAGAGTTATTTAATGTGTAGTGTATGGGTACAGTCCTGCAGAATGTGTCTCTCAGTTTGGCTTTGGCTACAAATACACACACGTTCCTCTAGAGGGAGTTGAACCTGCCCCAGTGGCCAGTCTCTATGGCCAGGCTATGGCTGGATACTCAGAATCATATGAAGGACATACACCGAAATTCATTTACAGTGTACAGTCGACCTCAGGAATTCATGCACAGAGCATCGGTTAAAAGTGGTATTTACTCTGCACATAGGCTACTGTAGGCATTGTTCTGCTGACTGATTTAAGTATTAGCCAAATAACATTACTAGAGAAATTTGGTGTTAGGATTATAAAGTACAAAGTTTTCTAGTTGTTACGAAGCCTTGATGTTACAGTGGTGTATACGAATTCCTGAGGCCGACTGTACATACATACATAAGGCCAACACACCCACCTTAAGACTATTGTAGACTTCAGGTTGTACAAACAGGTGACATTCATCCAAGTCAACTAGAACAAACTTCGAGCCAAGTTTCATAGTGTCATCCAGGTGAAGCAGGAACTGTTTCATTACTGGGTCACTGAGGGAGGAAAGGAGGGAAGGAATGTTAGAAAAGTGTAGGAACATTGGTGGAGTGGAGGCACATTGACAGCAACATGGAGGAGGAGGAACATTGGTAGGAAGGAAGGAGGGAATATTAGGTTGCTTTCACACCAAAGTGGCAAGCAGCAGGTGGCATGACACGAGGCATGCCACTCAAAAACAAACCTATAGAAACAGGTGTAACTTTTCACACTGGAGTGGCGTCACATGTGTTATGTGTCACTTGGATGCCACTCCGAGATCGGTCGGGACCGTTGTTTAAAAGTGCCACCTGCCACAATGTTATCAAATTTAAAGGTGTTTTCTCACACCTAAAAAGGGATTGGCAACCAAAACAGTATTAATATAGGTAAGTACAGTCGGCAAAAAAAGTTTCATTACCATTCTTTTAACAGTGTGATGTAATGTTGGCACGCCTGACTTGCGAGTCAGGTGTGCCGTAAGTGTCTTATATACCTCCGCCACCCTCCCTTCCCTCAGTGTGTCATGGACAAGCAAGCAGGAATGACGTTGTTTCACCCAGTGCTGTTTTTTCTGGGTATTTCACTGTTATTCTTGTTCTAAAATAATGAATAGTTAAATAGTAAGAGTTCTTGAACACTCAAAATTTAATTTAAAATCAGCTAAACTTTTGATATAACAAAATTGTCACTGCCGTGGCCCCAGTATTATCGGCTCGGATGACACAAGGCACCAGCTGCCCAGTCGGCGGGGTACCAACCCTACCCCGCTTACCGATGTTAAAATTAACGTAGGGGTGGTAATGAAACTTTTTTTGCCGACTGTACATATAGTATTAAAGGTGGCACAATATAGAAAATTGTGGATGTATGGTGTGAATAGAGAATTTATGAAGGCAAAACCAAATCAGCTTCTCAAATGAAGCAGGGCTGGCTGGAGAGTGGTAGTGGCAGGAAGTGTGTCAAGACACTCTGGTGTGAAAGCACTGTGTCACGTACTGCTTGCCTCTTGCCAGCTGTGACGTGCCACTTTGGTGTTATTGTATTATTTCTATTTTTTCTTTGGTCAGTGGGAAGATATAAAAGACAAAAAAAAAAATAATAAAATACAACACAGTACTGTACAATATAAAATACAAAGAAACAAACAAACAATACAATAATAAGTACAGTAGCATACCATAAAGAGCATTTAGCACTAAGATTGTATGTATGAAGAATATGGTTGGGAGTTGGATTTTAAAGATTCTGAGTCCGACTCCAGGAAAGTTTAAAGTTATGACTCTGACTCCAACTCCAACCTCCCTCCCCTCCCAGTCCCCTCTACAAATTAATGGAAATTTCCCGACATTAGCCTATTTTTTATCTCAAGTACAGCCACAATCAAATAACCGCCGACACCTTCCTTCCATCGTGCCAATAAATCAGTATCATATCAAACTATAATCTTACAACAACACATTACGTCAACTCAACAACCCCCTCAATTATTATTATGAGGTGCTGCAAAATCATACACGTGTTGTTCTTTATTACCAAGATATTTACTACGATGGAAGGAAAGTGTCGGTGGATATTTGATTGTGGCTGTACCTTACACGAGAATTGATTACATAAAGTAGTCTGAGTCAGATATTTTTTTACTGACTCCGACTCCGACTCTGACTCTGACTCCGGTCAAAAAGCACTCGACTCTGCACCACTGCCATAAACACAACAATGACTCCTTGGTAAGTTATAAGACTGATGATGAATCTTTGCAACTATTTACAAATGAGGAAAAAAAGTAAACAATATCACTGACTAAAATGGGGTGATAATACAAGTACAGCCGGCAGCAAAAATTCGCGTCTATCTTATGTATTTAATATTGCTAATATGACCAGATAGTTGCATTCTGAACCAGTTTTTATTCTAACAACATATGTAATTTGCCATATGAGAACTATATCTGTCATGTCTTTATTAAAATTGTACTACATCATCACTATAGCTAATACTGTACATACGCAGGTGGAAGTGAAGCGAACTTATACTACCGACTGTACTTGTACTGTAGCACACCAAACACTCCAAGAAACATATAGATGGAAAAGTGGAATGGATGGTAAGAATATAAAACCCTCATGGATAAATAAGGAAATAAGAGAGGGAACAAAGAAAAAGGTTAAACTGGTGAAGGAGAGAGAAAAAGTCAAAGAGTCAGGCGTGGTTCACACTACATAGTCCGTTTGGAAGGCGACCGTCCACATTAATAACATCACAAACACAGAGGAGACGGGCTTTGTCTGTCAAAGTGATTATAGTGTTTAGTAATATTGAGAGAGGCCCTGCGGAGCACCATCTGCTGGTGGAGCGGGGCATAGAATATCCAACAACAAGTAACAAGTAACAAGTCACTCACATCACACCATCTATTGACAACAACAACAACAACAACAAGACAGCATGGTCCACTAACTTCTTGTATTTACTGCTAATTTTCTCTCTGGTTTGGAATACCGTCCAGTAAGGTGAGCCAACCCTTTCTACATACCAGAGTATTCTTGGCTCCAATATTAAAGTACAGTACCAGTATAGCCCATTGATTAGTGTTGTATATATAGACGTAATGGTTGGATTCCACTGGACTCAGCATATTACTCACCACTAGGATAAATATAAAGACAAAACCCATTATATCTTCCCTGATAATGTGGTACAGTACTGTACAACTAAACTACCAAATTTTCCAAACAAGTAGGCCTATTAGGGGGTGCGGGAATAGGGGGGCAGGCTTGGGGTGGGTAGAAAGCCTGTCCCTTATTCCCGCACCCCCCTAACCCCCCCACCCAAGCCTGTCCCCCTACTCCCGCAACCCCCAAAATCCCCCCAAGCCTGCCCCCTACTCCCACACCCCCCTAAACCCCCCCAAGCCTGTCCCCCTATTCCTGCACCCCCTTAACACTGTCCCTCTTCTGTCACCAAGTGTCACCTTCTCCATTAAAAGTACAAGGTCTAGGAAATACCAGAACAATCTGTTTTTCATAATCTAAAACTACTGTATACGAGAACTAATATAGAGTTATGTAACGTCAGGTGAGGTCATTCGATACAAAGATGGTACAAGAATATGGACAAATTAAAGAAAAAGGAACATAGAATTAAACGAGAGCACAATAAATGAGAGAGAGAGGGAGTGAGAGAGATTTATGAATGATGTGTAAGTTATGAGGAAGAGAGAGAAATGAGGGAATTATTTCTGAATTACACATGTGCGAGATATCTAATTTTCACTGTGATATACGTTCTTATAGGTCTTACTTTGCGTAACTCCAGGTAGTCTGTTAAGGTTAGGTCCCGATAGACTGTTAAGGTTAGGTCCCGGTAGTCTGTTAAGGTTAGATCCCGATAGTCTGTTAAGGTTAGATCCCGATAGTCTGTTAAGGTTAGGTCCCGATAGTCTGTTAAGGTTAGATCCCGATAGTCTGTTAAGGTTAGGTCCCGGTAGTCTGTTAAGGTTAGATCCCGATAGTCTGTTAAGGTTAGGTCACGGTAGTCTGTTAAGGTTAGGTCACGGTAGTCTGCTAAGGTTAGGTCCCGGTAGTCTGTTAAGGTTAGGTTCCGGTAGTCTGTTAAGGTTAGGTTCCGGTAGTCTGTTAAGGTTAGGTCCCGGTAGTCTGTTAAGGTTAGGTCCCGGTAGTCTGTTAAGGTTAGGTTAGGTTAGGTTAGGTTAGGTCAGGTCAGGTCAGGTCAGGTTATGTTAGGTTATGTTAGGTTAGGTTAGGTTAGGTCAGGTCAGGTTTGCCTAATTCTAAAACAAACTAATACTATTTGTGCTAACGTTAGCCAAAAATTGGAAAACCCGAGCCAACTTTTGCCAAAAGCTGTGTGATGGAATATGCCAAAACAGGATATTTGCACAATAAATGGATGTTAAAATACAACGAATCACATGGAAAGACTATGTTTTGTCTGAAATCTCGCACATAATAAGTAACTCGGAAAATTTACCGAAATGAGGTAACTTAGGTATATTCCCCCACTCGTAATTAACTCATTTAACATAAGATCCCCGTGGTGGCCAGGATTAAAACTAACACACCAATGGTCTATGAATCTGGTCTTCCAATATCTATCCACTGAGACACGATGGAGGCCTATACAGAGCGAAAATAATGAAAAAAATACGTACCATTTGATGAGGATTCCCTTAAAAACGTTCACCATCCTGCCTGACGTCTCGGTGTACTACTTGGAACTGTCTCGATTTTGGATATTAACATTATTAACTTTTTTTTGCCTTTATAAGATATATTTTATTATTACTATTGTTATTATTTAGTATTTGATTATTGTTTTTATTGTAACTATTCGTAATAAGTTCTTTTTTTGGACAGAAAGATGTTATTCATAAATGTCCCAAGGTTAGGTTTTGCTAACAATATTTCTTTGTTTATTTTTTAGTTATTCATTTTAGTGGTAAGTAGAATGATTAATATTATTATTTTAATTTACTAACCCTAAATATTTATCTCTGGGATTCAAAATTATATATGTATTTGGCCATAAAACCCAAAGAGCAAATGTCAACAAATCAGACGCAAACTCTATCATAAATCTTTAAAGTCTTGTAAAACTTTAAAAAATTGATATAATTTGAAATTTATCTTTTCCAAATATGATTACATATTATCATTTCATGCTCTTACAGTGAGTATATAAACAGCAGTCTGTAATAATTAAAACTGTGTATTGACATAAGATTAGTTGAATTTCAATAGAGGAGTTTGGGTTGTCATGCCGTCTATGTATTAACCTAATGATAATCAAGACAAAATTAAATTTATTTAAAGCAGAAAACAATTTGGAAGGCTACATATAATAGTCAAACATATCAATGAATGCAAAATTTTTATAGTCCTCATTTGGGTCAGTTGTCACGATGAACTCGCCCTAATAAAGTAATTAAACTGGCAAAGAATATGTTAATGGGGCGTAATATAATAAAAAAAAATGACCACGCTATTATTCACTGGTTAAAAATGAGGCCAAACAATCCCCCAGCGTGAGTGAAAATATTATTGGAACGAGAGAGAGCCTGGGTTGTGTTGCGTGAAGGGAGAAGTCGTAACCAATTTCATCCTTTTTTATTATGATATTCTGGCTGGTGATCTTATTTAGCCTATATATAATACGTCTGGCTTTAATTTAGAAGGTCAATTATTCCATAGAGTCGAGAATTAATAGCCAAAATGGGGCATATAATAAAAAAAATTAGTAAATAAATAGCGACCATGCATTCACACAAAATCCAAAAATTTCCTAATAAATTCTAAATAAAATCAACTTAACACTACCAATGAATAAAATTTGGTGTAAATAAGTAGTAGAAGAACCGAGAGAAACGGAGAATAAACTTAAAATAACGATAGATACACGGAAACAAAATAAAATAAATAAGGGAAAAGTGGAAAATAAACAATAGTGGTGTTTACTGTTTAAAAATAATGGAGGAATTAGTTTGCCCCAACGAGACCCAGGCAACACCACCCTAAGAAGACGAGGCCACCAAAACAGCGAGACGAAAACTAACTAACCCAGGGCAAGGCAGGACACACGGCAGGACACACAGGAGGACACTACTAATTACACTTGTCCTGCACCTCTTGAAGGCTGTAATGGCCTGAGGCACTATTGGGGTATACAATGTGTGTGTGTATGTGTATGTGTCCTGGGGTATACAATGTGTGTGTGTGTGTCCTGCTGGGGTATACAATGTGTGTTGGGGTATACAGTGTGTGTGTGTTCTAGGGTTAAGGGGAGGGTGTTATACAATGTGTGTGTTTTGGGGTACACAATGTGTGTGTGTGTGTCTTGTAGTACACAATGTGTGTGTGTGTGTGTGTCTTGTAGTACACAATGTGTGTGTGTGTGTGTATTGGGGTACACAATGTGTGTGTGTGTGTGTGTGTCTTGGGGTACACAATGTGTGTGTGTTTGTCTTGAGGTACACAATGTTACTTGTTACTTGTTGTTGTATATTCTATGCCCCGCTCCACCAGCAGATGGTGCTCCACAGGGCTTCCCTCAATATTATTAAACACTATAATAACTTGTAATGTTCATATCATCCGTGTTGTAACACTCACCCAACAGATGTGTTTTCAGTCTTTTCTTAAAAACTATGCAATTTTTACTACTCCAGACATTTGATTGCAATCCATTAAATGTGTGTGTGTTTGTGTGTTCTGGGGTATACAATGTGTGTGTGTCCTGGGGTGAAGGGGAGGAGGGGGTATACAATGTGTATGTGTGTGTCCTGGGTTATAATTTATAATGCGTGTGTCCTGGGGTTTATAATGTGTTCTGGGGTATACAATATGTGTTGTATACCCCAGAACACAATATACAATGTGTGTGTGTCTTGGGGTATACAATGTGTGTGTGTCCTGGGGTATGTAATGTGTGTGTGTGTGTGTCCTGGGATATACAACGTGTGTTCTACATTATAGTTAGCCATTAAATAATTAACATATGCATTATTCCAATAGAGAATAATATATATGTGTGTGTGTCACCTTACATATTGTAGTTTATTAGTCTAATCATTACAAATTACTACATATACACAGTTTGTACCCTTTCTCAACAGGGTACAAACAAGTGCATGTGTGTATGTCACCTGCAATAATTTATTAGCCATGAAATTATTAACATGTGCACACTTTCCTGACAGAGTTGGTGTGCGCGTGTGTGTGTGTGTATGTCTGTGTAAGTGTGTGTGTGCATGTCTGTGTGTGTGTGTGTATCTCCTGGCATTATTTATTAGCCATTAAAAGATTAAAATATGTAATCTTTCCTGACAGAGTTTGTGTGTGTGTGTGTATGCATGTCTGTGTGAGTGTGTGTATCTAATGGCATAATTTATTTGGCACTAAAAGATTAAAATAATTATATACTCTTTTGGTATAGTGTGATGCGTCTGTATACATCTGCTGGCATTGTTGATTAGCCATTAAATGATTAAAATATGTAATCTTTCCCAATAGAGAGTGATGTGTGTGTGTGTGTATGTGTTGTGTTACCTTATATATTGTAAAGTATTGTTAGATATTAAGGGGGTGCGGGAATAGGGGACAGACTTGGGGGGGGATTAGGGGGTGCAGGAGTAGGGGACATGCTTGGGGGGGTTTTGGGGGGTGCGGGAGTATGGGGACAGGCTTGGGGGAGGTTAGGGGGGTGCGGGAGTAAGGGGACAGGCTTTGGGGGGTGCGGGAGTAAGGGGACAGGCTGGGGGGGGTGCGGGAGTAGGGGGACAGGATTGGAGGGGGGGGGTTAGGGGGGTGCGGGAATAGGGGACAGGCTTTCTACCCACCCCAAGCCTGTCCCCATATTCCCGCACCCCCCAAACCCCCCCCCAAGCTTGTCCCCTACTCCTGCACCCCCTTAAAGATTATTATATAAGTACAGTCAATTCTCATTTTACACTTGTATATTGGGTGTGTAATGAAACTGTGTACAGAAAACCCTCATTGTACAGTACACTTGTATATTGGGTGTGTAATATAGTGTACAATAAGTGTTTACAGTACATACATTCATTACACACACACTATTTCACATACATAATGCCAGTGTAAAATGAGAATTGACTGTATACTTTGCCAACATTGTGCCGTACATCTGGGTGTTGGAGTTGACTAAAGATATTTCCGTACACTTTCCCAACAGAGAGCGGTACGTGTGAGTGTGCATGTGTGTGTGTGTGCGTCGTCTATGATGGATGAGGTGGACTGGATGTACCACATGAGGCGCGAGATGCAGGAGGTGTTGCCGGGACTTTACCTCGGACCGTACAGCGCCGCCACCAAGTCCAGGGTATGACACGGTGGTGGTATTTATTTACATTGGCAATACTTATTTTTTTTTACTACCGGTACATGTATTATATATATTTTTTTACATTGGCAATACTTATATTTTTTTACTACCGGTACATGTATTATATTTTTTTACATTGGCAATACTTATTTTTTTTTACTACCGGTACATGTATTATATGTTTTTACATTGGCAATACTTATATTTTTTTACTACCAGTACATGTATTATATTTTTTTACATTGGCAATACTTATATTTTTTTTACTACCGGTACATGTATTTTTTTTTTTTTTTTTAGCTATTCATTTTTTTTTTTTTTTTTTTTGTAGTTTATGCAATATTTTTATGCATATTTGTTGTTTTCCCAATATTTTTTAATTATTATTTTGCTGTCATGCACATCACTATTTGTATAGATTTGGTATTTTAATATTTATTTTTAAATGTTTCGTGCCTATATGTTTTTGTTGTAGGGTCAGTCATATTGGTATTTGTTTACCATAGCACCCTTGTCTGTGTGTGTGTTTTTTTTAACTATTTTGGATAACTATATATAATTGATAAAGGAAGTGTCATTAATTTTTGTATGTGTGTGTTAAGTGGTATATATGGTGCCAAGTTAAAAATAATAATAAAGGGTCATCAATTTGTTGTTAAAATAAATAAAAAGGAAGTATCATCATCATTATTATTATTATTATTATATATATATATTTTTTTAATTTATTTATTTACTTATTTATTTTTTTCTTTTCAGTTTAAAACGTTGTTGGATCATGGCATCACACACATCATCTGCGTCAGACAAACCATCGAGAGTCACATGGTC
This sequence comes from Petrolisthes cinctipes, assembly GCA_033782935.1. Classification (NCBI taxonomy): domain Eukaryota; kingdom Metazoa; phylum Arthropoda; class Malacostraca; order Decapoda; family Porcellanidae; genus Petrolisthes; species Petrolisthes cinctipes. Next base: position 108,746 of record JAWQEG010002911.1, on the reverse strand, counting down.
AGGGCAAACTTCCCACACAAGATAAAGTAAGTCCAGGAGGTTACTGTTATCATACGAGGTTAGGTTAGTGTAAAGTCCAAGAGGTTAGGTTAGTGTAAAGTCCAGGAGGTTACTGTTATGATATGAGGTTAGGTTAGTGTAAAGTCCAAGAGGTTAGGTTAGTGTAAAGTCCAGGAGGTTAGGTTAGTGTAAAGTCCAGGAGGTTAGTTTAGTGTAAAGTCCAGGAGGTTACTGTTATGATACGAGGTTAGGTTAGTGTAAAGTCCAAGAGGTTACTGTTATGATATGAGGTTAGGTTAGTGTAAAGTCCAGGGGGTTACCGTTATGAAAAGAGATGCTTAGTGTGTTAACCCCTTAAGTCCAGGCGAGTCTGTATTATGCTATGGCTGTGTCCGGGCGATATTGTAAAATACACTCTATTTCAGTTTATCCCTACGCTTAAATTACAATGCTTATGAACTTAAATTTAGTACTGAACTCACCATCAAAATTTCCTCTTTACAACGATACTATTCCCAGTTCTCTACGGCTCCTGGTTACAGACATATCATTTGGTAAAGAGGAGTAACTTTCAGCGTGGGAATGAGGTGGTGTTGGTGCCTGATGACTGGCTGTGGTATAGACTCAGTGGACAGATGCCGCTTGTCACCATCTTTTTTCTTGTCAGAGGCCAATAATTTTGCAGCCCCTGATTGTGTGGTTAATGGACCTTCCAAGGTGGTTTTTATGCCCTGCAGTGAAGTGTGGGAGTTCTCATGTGTCTATATACAAACTATATACGGTAACTAATATTTCTGTGTGTCACTATCACTTTATTATCACTATACTATTTCATACACATGTCACATTCACTGTACTTATATTCTAGGTAAAAATATGAGTCACTCACTTCACTATCACTTCAATATCACTACTTATATCTTATGAGTGTCGCCATCACTGTACTTATTTTCTGAGTGGCACTATCACTTAAAAGTGTCACTGTCATTTCACAAATTACTCCCATCACTTCTTGTTGCTAAATATTATCTGGTGAATGGTAGTCTATGATGCAGACTGCAGGGCATAATGCCACATGACACTCACTGCACCGGAAATGGGTTTCTTTGTTTCTCTGAAGGCGCCGTGTCGTGTTTAGTGATGTAATAAAAACAAGAGCATGGGCAACCTAAAAGTATGGGTGGCATGGCAGTGAAGGTAAACACTCACCTTCAATCTGTATGGCTGTCTTGTTGCTGGTTGTCTTCTGACCTGCAGTGGTTGTACAGCAGCTGTTGTACTACCACCTTCTCAAACTCTTGGAGGGATAGTTTAGAGTGGGTTTGCTGCTGCAGGTAGAGGATGTAAAAATTCAGTACTGTGATGTCAAGAAAGTGGAGGAAGGCTTTCTTGTACCACCTGCAGGTTATCACTACACTTTTCATATGAGTGTCACTATCACTACTTATTTCCCATGAGTCACTATCACTGTACTGTAGTCACTATACTGTAATTGATGGAGCTCACCATCATGTTAGATTTGTTAATGAGTCTCATGTTGATGATGTAGTTGAGCACAGCATCAGGCTTCAGTGTGGAGTTATGTGTGCCATGCTTAACTTTGCCAAAATCCTGCATCTCACCCTTGTTGACTGTGGTGAGCATATTGACAGGCCTCTTGTCGTGCCACTTGATGGGCAATATGTCTACATTTCTTCTTCAAACAGTTACTTCTCTGGGTGTGGGGGAAAGCTGACCATACCCTCCTAGTGATATGAATGGTGCCACAGTTCCTGTTTGGTGCTGCAGGAGATACTGGCTGTGTGCTGGAAAAGTGTAGTAATTATTGGTGTACAGGATGTGGTTATGACTGAAGTAGTGGTCCATCAGGGTTTTCACAACGCTCCCTAAAAATCCATGGGGGTCTTTGCCGGTGACGTCCACCTCCGTACCCGTATAAACTACAAAGTCCAGCACACATCCAGTCTTGCATTAGTTGCAGATGACATAGAATTTGATGCCAAATCTATGCTTCTTTGACGGGATATACTGCATGAAAGCAAGTCTTCCCCTTAAACAGCACCAGAGACTTGTCAATAACCACCTTCTGGAATGATTAAAAGAACACCTGTAACTTACCAGGATCAGGATGAGTCATATCTTCCACAGCCTATTGTTGGGGTGTGGACCCACGTAAGGATCAGGACAGGTCATAATTTTCACAGCCTAGAATTGGCTGTCAGGGTCAGGATGGATTGTAACTTCCACAGCCTATCGTTAGGGTCGTAACCACCACAGCCTATCTGGATAAAGCCCACAAGGAAAATATGTCACCCTCTTTCGTGGAATTGGCGAAAAATTGATACTTGTGGGAAATCCCACCCCCCAGACTTTTCTGCATGTGCGGGAAATCCTGCCACCTGGATTTCTCTTGCTGGCAGGAAAGCCCTTCGCCCAGACTTTAGGGGTTAAGTCCACAAGGTTATTGTTATGATAAGAGCAAGTTTGGATAGTGTTTTATGTCCAGGCTATGATTATGAATGTTGATTTGTTTACTGTCCAGAAGGCTTGGGTTGTAATAAGAGCTGGTTAGTTATTGTTGAAATTCCTCAAGCAGTGTGACTGAGCAGCCCCAAGAGCTGGTTAGTATACTGTTTTAGTGTAATGTTAAAGTCCAGATTCAAGTAATTATTACAGTACAGAGTATAACACTAGTTTTTGCGGATACTCTCAGATATTAAAGAATATGTGATTTTGAGTAGTAAATCTTCTATACACATTATTCATTTTAAGAATTAGTTTGGGTGTGAAGTGTAGGATAACATTACATGATTTTTCTTACCTATATTGTACAGCATTCCAATCCTTATCAGTGAATTACATAATGATCATTGATAGTGTGATTTCTATTAGAAGATACTGGATTAAAAGTAAGCCTATGATAGAGTAAACAGAGAAGAATTTTGTTGGCTTTAAATGGGGAGTGATTGTGTATGTGTCCCAATTCACTGGACACTCTGTCTTTACTTACTATATAGTATTTCATCTTCCCTTTTCTACCCCTGGTACTAGAGCCTCCCCAACCCTTGAAAAATTGGAGAAGGGTTTTGATGATGATCCACAGAAATTTTTGTTACACCCTGTATAGATTGTTTATAGTCCATCTACAGGACTCTGACCTCTGGCTGTAAGGCTCATATTGGTATATCACTACCTGTAATGCTGCCAAATCACATCATGTGTCAGCTATTTACTACATCTAAATTAATTTAGCAGATTTGACAGTGCTGTGGTTTAGGGAAATGCCAGTCTGGACCCAATGGTCTGTTTCCTGTAAATGGAGTATGGTGTATTGTATTGTATTAAGTCCAGGTTATATGAACCAGTTTGTGTTTGGGTTATAAAAGCTGGATACAGTAATGTATTATTCTAAGCCAAGGCTTGTGTTAAAAAAAGCTGATTAGTGTACTGTTTTAAGTCCAGGCTTGTGTTTTATTAGCTGGTTAGGCCCCCTGCACACTGGCCACTTAACAGTGGATGGTGACTGCCTGTTTTGAGGCAAGAAATATGAAACACATGTGTCTCTCAGGAAATGGAGAAATGTCCAGCCCTGTATGATTTCTAGTTTTTTTAAATGAGCCATGCGATGACACACTACCTCATCAACGTCCACAATGGAAAGTCCCGTGTGTAGGGTGTTGTTAGTATCACACCACCAAACAGTGGCAGCCACTGTCCACTGAAAAGTGGCCCAAAGGGGTTAACAAATTGAAAAGCTATTTGCTAAATATACCAAGCCTGTGTACATACATACATAGTACGGGACATGACGGACAACCTAACCTAGTATTGGAACAAATGAGGGAAACGTTACATTTTAACTAAATCAAAATAATATGGGAGCATAGTAAAAACCTGAATGTTGCTGCCTTTTACTCCCCCTGCTAATAAAAAGCTAAGATTAAAAGCAAAAAAAATGAGGGAAACGGTACATATTTACCAGATCAAAATGAAATAAGAGAAGGAAGGAGTACAAATTTACCAGATAAAAACACCTAGTAAATTCCTACCTTTGTTTCCGCCCACAGATACCTAGTATTGGACATGGCAGACAACCCGACCCAGAACTTAATAATGTACCTCGGTGAGTGTCGCAGCTTCATTGACGAGTGCCTGGTGTCCGGTGGCAAGTGTCTGGTTCACGGTAACCTCGGTATATCACGCAGCGCTGCCATCGTCGTCGCTTACGTTATGGAGAAGAAAAACATGACATACAAGTGAGAACATTGTTAATTCTTTCATTGTTGTTGTTATTATATTTTTTATTTCCTCCTTGGTATATCCCACAGCTCAGCCATCATCATTGGTTTTATGTTATTTGTTTTGGTTTTTCTTTTATTTTGTTTACTCTTTGGCATTTCACACAGCACAGTCATTGTTCCCACTTACGTTATGGAGTTATCGAGTAGCTAGACATGAGTGTAAATAATATACAGAAGCCAATGAAATGCTAACATGCCTATAAACTCCTTCAATAAGTACCTGCTCTCCATTATAACAATGTGTAATGTTTGGTACAGCATTCTTCACTAAAATACTCAGAGTAGTACCAGTGTCTCTTAACATACACACAGAATACACATCTTTACTATCCTCATAGGTACTTATTATTCCACAAGAAAGGAAAGGGAAAAAACCTTCATCTGAATTCTGAGTTGCATTACACATACTTATTTCAGAATTCCACTCAACATTAACCCTGGTATCAGTGAGCAAGGATGTTTCTTTTCCTGTATTCTTCTTAAGCAACTTAGGAAAGTTTGCAATAACATGGTTTGGTTGTTTACAATAATAACAAGTAAATGTCTTGTCACGGCTGAACACTTTAGTTTGAGCAAAAGGTTTTGAAACAACCTTGGCTTCACAAAATGGCTTAATTTTAACAGATTTATCAAATGAGTCAAACAAAATAGTACATGCTTTCTTCCTTCAACTCTCTGATTACCCGTGTGACTTGTGCGACTCTGTGCAAATTTACTGCTGTGAGTTAATACAAAAGTGTTAGCTAGAGTGGCAGCCTTTGTTGCTGATGTAATCTCACTCTCCTCTAAATTCAATCTTACCTCAGGAGAAATACTCTGCAGAAACTCTTGCACCAGTAGCAACGACCTCATTTCTTCAAAAGCAGTGACATGACTCGCTCTAAGCCATCTTTCCAAGTCTGTCTTTATCATTAAGAAATTCCTCATGGGTTTGAAAATCCTTTTTCTTAAGTTAACAAAATTTTTGTCTGTAACTTTGAGGTACCAAGTCATAAGCTTGGAGGATGGATTTCTTAAGTCCATCATAGTTATTACTATTTTCATAAGGAATAGAAGTGAAAACTGATAGAGCCTTACTAGTTAATACCATTTGAATTAGCATACTCCAGTTTTCCTTGGGCCATGACAAATATGCAGCTATCTTTTGAAACTGTAAGAAAAACAATTCGGAATCGAAAAGCAGGGATTATATTAGAGAACCTGAAAATATTAAAATGAGATTTGTTTCCAACATCAGATTGATTTTCCAGCCGAAAATCTTCCAACTAAAATATTCATTGCTTCTCTGCCTAATTTCTCGCTCTATCTGCTTCTTCCATTTGAAATTCTATCGTCCTATATTTGTGCTCCATCTCCATTTTTCTAAGAGTGATTAAATCTGATAAAGAATCATCACAAAGAAGATATGCTTCACTGTCCTGAATATCCTGGGAAACAAAGTAATCAATAACCACTCTTCACTTCTGACTTGGTACTTGATGATTTTAATTAATGAGATTTTAGAATGTGTAGTAAGGGATATCCAGTCTGAATACATAATGTTCCTAAATTTATCTATGGATGGCTCAGCTATGAATTCAGAAACCTTAGATTCAGCCATTTTGAACGTTAGTAAAAATTATTAAAACAGTAATATGATAAAAAGAGAAAAATCAACTTTACTGTCATCCCCAAGAATATTCGCTCCCGAACAGGCCGCCCCATTTGTTACGGGACAGTGGTAAGTCTTGGGGTAAGTTCCGCCCGCGAGCCTGTGTCAAGGGATAGTATGTACAGTTGCCCACACATGAAGCTGGTACGCCTCGTTACTTGCTAGATACCTACAACAGGAAGGAAAGTGAGCAAAAGTTATAGTTTGTTGACAAGCAGATAGTAATAATATTTTACTGTCTGCCTGTCAACAAACTACATCTTTTTTCACTTTCCTTTCATTGTAGCCATCTCACAAGTAACGAGCCATCCCAGCTTCATGTGTGGCCAACTGTACTTAATTTAATTATTTTATATTAAGGGCCTATAGTACCCCACCAGTCTGTTCTACACATTATCCACAGGGAGGCGCTCGAGTTTGTCCAGAACCGTCGCTACTGCATCAACCCCAATGATGGGTTCAAACAGCAGCTGAGGGAGTACGAGGCAATCTACCGCGCCCAACAGACCGTCCTAGTCAACGGTCAGTGCTCACAGGACAAGGGAAGACTCAAACGCAAACATGAGCAGACCATAGACTGGCAACAGCTGTCAATAGAACAACAACAACAACAACAGCAACATGAAGAAGGTTGTGTAAGGCTACCACAACTAGACTGGTCAGGGTCTGGTCTGTCTGTATGTGAGGAGAGAAGGGACAGGGAGAGGGAAAGAGAAGAACAAGGACAGGAGGAACATGGGGACTTGAGGAGAGAGGAGGGACAATTCTCTACATCGACGACTAGGGAGGAAATCTTTGGGGTCAGAGTACACCTCCCGGGACCACACGCACTCCCTCACAGAAACAACAACAACAACAACAACAGAAATAGTAGTAGTAGTAGTAGTAATAGTATTAGTATTAGTAGTAGTATTAGTAGGAGACCGGAGTGGCAGCAGCAAAGGGACAGTGGTATTAGTGGTGTTGGTAGTAGTGTTAGTGTTGGCAGCGGGGAGAGGGAAGGCTGTCGACAACACCACCTCACTTCTTCCAGCAGCAGCACCTTGCATTCCAACACCACCACCACCACACACCCGCCTCCTTCACACCAACACCACCCCCCACCAGACCCCCCACCCCCCGAACCCATGGATGCTGTCAGCTGATTGTGGCGACGACGTGTAAACATAAACAACAACAACAACAACAAACAACTCATTGCCATCCATCCATCCATTCACAAAGTCCCAGTATCCGTTTCAAAAATATGATTATTATTATTATTTGCACAAACAATAATTAAGGGGTGAACTTTTTTTTCTGTGTGTGTGTGTGTGTGTGTGTGTGTGTGGTGTGTATGTGTGCACGTGCATGTGTTGGATATGGTTAAATGATTCCTCCACACTATCCCAGGAAACAAACGCCAAAAAATCACCTCACTTATTGTAAAAAATAGGGTTTGTACTGTATGTGTGTCTGTTGTTTGGTGACACAGTTTGGAGGATTCGGTAAACATTAAAATTTACCTTCAAGAGTTTCTGCCTGTATCTATTGGTTTGGGTGTAAATAATGACCATCTCTCTATGAATGAAAATTATAAAATGAAAATAAAAATAAGTTACACCGTTAGATGCTAAAAATGGTGTACAGTACATACATACATACATACATAAGTTATCAGAATTCGTGTACAGTAAACGCTTATGTTCCACCACTGCTGTTTATGGGTGTGTTATGTACAAAGACGGATTACTGTACTGTACACACATTCATTACAAACAGTACAATACACATCCATGACAACTCAAAAAACAAACAACACCATTTTTGTATTGCCTTCATATACATTTTTAGTGTTATGTGTGTGTGTAAGTAATAAAACCCACACTTGTAGACGAAACATCTACCAGTGTGGGTTTTATTACTTACATTCATGAACAAGTTAGTGTGATTTTTCCACCCTTATTTGTGTGTGTGTATTGGACTGTTAGTAATGAATCTATTATTATACAGTAAACTCAGAGTTGGATAATGAGAATTTACTCAACACAGATACATATAACAAGGGATAATATGATACACAGATACTTATAACAAAATAAAATATAATCCACACCCAATACAACAGTGAAAAATGAAGGATTATTTCATTATCTTGTAACAATGGTATAAAGTGTAAACAAGTTATGGGGGAAATACAATGTTGGTGGTAATTCTGGAGCAACTCTGATTCCTACAAATTATTCCAAGCAACAACAGGCCACCATTATTTTTGTTAATATAGTCCTGTTTCCTGGCAAACTTTGGAGGAATCAAGATGCTCTAATCTTATGTATCAAAAGTATATTATTACAATAGTACCCCGATAAAAATAATGTATGTTAGAGTGAACACAGTATGAATAATTATTGTGAGTGTTTGTTAAGTGGGTATGGGAATAGGGGGACAGGCTTGGGGGGGTTTTGGGGGGGTGCGGGAGTAGGGGACAGGCTTGGGGGGGTTTTGGGGGGTGCAGGAGTAGGGGACAGGCTTGGAGGGGTTTTGGGGGGTGCGGGAGAGGGGGACAGACTTGGGGGGGGTTTTGGGGGGTGCGGGAGTAGGGGGACAGACTTGGGAGGGGGGGTTAGGGGTGTGTGGGAATAGGGGACAGGCTTTCTACCCAACCCAAGCCTGTCCCCCTATTCCCGCACCCCCCCCCCCACCCAAGCCTGTCCCCCTACTCCCGCACCCCCTTAAGGAGAAAGTATTATAGTAATATATTTTTGGGATATTGGAGTGGTGTTACTAAGATTCCTCCAAAATTATGTAAGTAAACAGAACCAGTGAATAAATATAATTGTATCCTGTTACTTGGAATAGTTTGGAGGAATCATTTGCTCCAGATTTACCACCAACATTGTACTACCCCCTTAATAGTTCAAACAGAATAATAATAATAATAATAATAATAATGTATGAAGAAAATGAAAAGAAAAAAAAAGAGTTCTATAAAATGGTATATAAAGTTTAAGTATTACAGTAACAGGTTTAATTTGTATTTCTGTTATTTAAATTCACTTGTTTTAAGGTTGTAATTTTTTTTTGGTACATTGGAGTGCCCTAATTCCTCCAAAGTATGCTAGGAAACAGGACCAGAAGAGGAAAAATAATGGTGTTCTGTTGCTTGGAATAGTTTGGAGGATTCAGCAGTTGCTCCAGAATTACCAACATAAGACTTTACCCTTAAGAAATGTCGTGAGATATTACTTGCTATGTTGTTCAGTATTTGGGATTAGTATTACCACCGTTGGGCTTATGCAAGAATATTCAGTGGTGGTGGTGTTGACGATGACGTGGGACCGATACGATGTGCAGATTCCACAGTGGCTTGTTTTGGTTTGCGAGCACCTTAACGAAAGATAATGAACCGTCTAAATATTTGACTCATAAGTGAATTATTTGATGAATTTGATGACTCCGCTATGAAACTATGGTAATAATGGAACTAGCCGACAGATTTTGTGGATACGATTACTGAGTTTGTTGGATATAATTAATTAAGACTGACAAGTGTGGTTGGGGAGGATCATAACAAACCGATGCCACTGTAGAATCGACCCATTGACTCCAGAGCCATCGTACCGGCACCACCACACCAACAACAACAGCAACACCACCACCATGGATATTCTTGCATACGACCTTTGAGTAATGTGTAAGGCAGAGTATGGTTTTGTATCTTGTTGATTTGTGAAAGGAAAGAAAGAGATGAAAGATTTGATGAGTAGTAGTGTACCCTCAATCCTTACTACATACACACACACATACCGTTTATTATTATACACACACACACACATACCGTTTATTATTATACACACACACACATACCGTTTATTATTATACACACACACACACCGTTTATTATTATACACACACACACACATACCGTTTATTATTATACACACACACACATACCGTTTATTATTATACACACGCACACATACCGTTTATTATTATACACACGCACACACCGTTTATTATTATACACACACACACACATACCGTTTATTATTATACACACACACATACCGTTTATTATTATGCACACACACACACCGTTTATTATTATACACACACACACATACCATTTATTATTGTACACACACACATACCGTTTATTATTATACACACACACACATACCATTTATTATTGTACACACACACATACCGTTTATTATTATACACACACACACACACACACACACACCGTTTATTATTATACACACACACACATACACACACCATCACCATCCATATAGCCAAATCCATGCATTCTTGTGTTATTCGTAATCGACCACTTCATTTTACACTCATTGAAGACCAACAAATGTTTTCCCAGGCTTGTGTTATTCATTACCCACCACTTCATTTTACACTCAGTTCCCCATTGAAGACAACCAAATATTTTCCCAGGCTTCTGTTATTCATTATTTAATCGACAACTTCTAAACACTGGAATATACACCAAACATATATCAAATGTCATTATTATTACTTAGAAGGAAGCAATGATAATTTTTTTTTTTTTTTTTTTTTTTTTTTTTTTTTCCCCACAGTAAAATACAAGACTATTATTATTATTATAGGCCTGGGACACAATGACTCTCTGTGGTTGTCATATAAGGACGACATGAGTTGTCCTTGCGTGGCTGATATGGTGATTTGTGGTTACGTCACAGAGTCGCCCGTGTGTACGGATGTCGGCGGTACGGAAATGACAGGCCCAGTGGCGGCCATATTTAACCCCGATAAAGGCGGGAAAATTTGCTGGCCACCGAGCAACCACATGCGGTCCGCGTGTAACGGTCCGCGTCTCCTTGCCACACACACCTACGCACTTGCTCATATGTACGGATTCACTTCAAAACAATGGAAACCAATGGGAAGCCACATCACCGCTACTACTGTGTGTTGTCCTTGTATGGTGACCACAAAGTATCCGTGTGTCCAGGACCTAATAGTGTGACAAGGTTATTCTAATTGTGGTAATTTGGTGAGAAAAAACAGAATATAATATTAAAGGGAAAGTTACTGTATATTGGATTGACTATGAGATTACTATATGTTATTATTTTTGTTTTTATTCACATTATATTTTTTTCATTTTTTAATATAGTATTTTTATTGTCATTAGGATTGTGACTTTTTATATCATATTTTTTTTAATAACTATATTATTACTATTATTATTCCTGTATTAGTATTTTTGTCATTATTATTATTACCTGTATTATTATTATTATTATTATTATTATTATTATTACTAATACTTTTTATATTGTTATTGTATTTACATTTATTATAACTATGAATCTTGGATGGTTTACAGAACTTTGTAGCTTGTATTTTACTGTGTTTATAAGTTAAAATTGGACTTATAGTAGTAACTTTTGGTCCACTGTGTTTATAAGTTAGAAATGGACTTAGTAACTTGTATTTCCCTGTGTTTATAAGTTAGAAAATTATTGGACTTAGTAACTTGTATTTTACTGTGTTTATAAGTTAGAAAATTATTGGACTTAGTAACTTGTATTTTACTGTGTTTATAAGTTAGAAAATTAATGGACTTAGTAACTTGTATTTCCTTGTGTTTATAAGTTAGAAAATTATTGGACTTAGTAACTTGTATTTTACTGTGTTTATAAGTTAGAAAATTAATGGACTTAGTAACTTGTATTTTACTGTGTTTATAAGTTGTTGTTATGGTTCTGATAGCAACTCACCTTTTCAAAATTCATATGTTTGGCAGAAGAATATGGAAACTATTTGAATCAGTCTAATATTCATGATTATTATACTCCTATTTTTTTTTTTTTTTTCCTGGCTAAATTTCTCCCTCATTTAAGATAGATACATATTTTCTCTTGATAAAGCGGAGGGTTATTCCTTTCTCCAATTTACCATTCAGGAGGTGGTAATTCACTTTTGTTACATTGGAGTGCCTTGATTCCTCCAAAATATGATAGGAAAAAGGTCCAGATGAACAAAAACAATGGTATTCTTTTGCCTGGAATAGTTTGGAGGAATCATTTGCTCCAGATTTACCAACACTGTACTTCCCCCTTATTAATCATTCCCTTATTTAAGACAACAATTCAATACTGTACTGTAATGGCCACTATGTGTGTGTGTGTGTGTGTGTGTGTGTGTGTGTGTGTGTGTGTGTGTGTAACTGCTCAAAAATATTCTTAGTGCCAAAACAGTAAGATATAATATTACAGTATAATGTAGATTTATGAGTAACTGTACAGGCACAAAATGTTATTATTACAGTACAGTAAACCCCAACACTTTATTTGACACTCATCAGTCCCTCATTGATCACCTCCAAATGAGTAATAATTATTAAACTATTACTTCGAGGAATGGGAAGAACATCGCTTTGTTCATATTGCAAACTGGAATTACGTTGCTCTGTTCATATTGCAAACAGGAATTACGTTGCTCTGTTCATATTGCAAACAGGAATTGTCACTTCATATTGCAAACAGGAATGATGTCACTGTTCATATTGCAAACAGGAATTACATCGCTCTGTTCATATTGCAAACAGGAATTACTTCGCTCTGTTCATATTGCAAATAGGAATTAACATCGCTCTGTTCATATTGCAAACAGGAATTACATCACTGTTCATATTGCAAACGAATTATGATGCTCTGTTCATATTGCAAACAGGAATTACATCACTGTTCATATTGTAAACAGGAATTACTTAGCTCTATTCATATTGCAAACAGGAATTACATCACTTCATATTGCAAACAGGAATTATGTCACTGTTCATATTGCAAACAGGAATTAACATCGCTCTGTTCATATTGCAAACAGGAATACTTCGCTCTGTTCATATTGCAAAAAGGAATTACTTCGCTCTATTCATATTGCAAACAGGAATTACGTCACTGTTCATATTGCAAACAGGAATTACATCACTGTTCATATTGCAAACAGGAATTACTTAGCTCTATTCATATTGCAAACATGAATTACGTCACTGTTCATATTGCAAACATGAATTACATCACTGTTCATATTTCAAACAGGAATTACATCGCTGTTCATATTGCAAACAGGAATTAACATCGCTCTGTTCATATTGCAAACAGGAATTAACATCGCTCTGTTCATATTGCAAACAAGAATTATGTCACTGTTCATATTGCAAACAGGAATTACATCGCTCTTTTTATATTGCAAACTAATATGAAACGATCAACAAAGCGCCTTCTCCTCAAAGAAAAAGTTTAATTAATAATACGACACCCAATGTTTTCCCAGGCTGTTTGACTATACACTAAAATATTTATGTAATATCAAGAGTATACTGTATTAGGAATATTATTTTGATTATTATGAGTTAGCAAGTTGGAGAGAATGTGTGTGTGTTGTGTGTGTGAGAGAGAGAGAGAGAGAGACAGAAAGACAAATGGACAGATACACAGAGAGAGAGAGAGAGACAGACAAATGGACAGAGAGAGAGAGAGAGAGAGAGAGAGAGAGAGAGAGAGAGAGAGAGATAGAGACAGAAAGACAAATGGACAAATACACAGAGAGAGAGAGAGAGAGAGAGAAATGGACACATACAGATACAGACAGACAGACAGAAAGACAAATGGACAGAGAGAGAGAGAGAGATGAAACCGAAATATATCAAGAATAAACGTACAACAGAACGAAGGAAACAAACACAGAACGAAGGACGGAGAACAAGGCAATGAAAAAATATTCTTGATGCTTGTTTGTTACCTTAGTAGACGTTAAGAGGGTAATAATAATAATAATAATAATACTTTTGGTACTGTATATATTATGTGTGTATGTTGATTCCTCCACCACAGTATGTCAGGAAACACAGCCAGGTAATGGTGGCCTGTTAATAATTGTTTGGAAGAAGAATCAGTTGCTCCAGATTTACCAACACTATTTCCCCCTTAAAAAAAAAAGTTATGTAAAGGGTTAATTATATTTTGAAGGGAAAAATAATGGTATAAAAGGTTAATTATATATTGAAAGGGAAAATAATGTTATAAAAGGTTAATTAAATATTGAAGGGAATAATAATGGTATAAAAGGTTAATTATATTTTGAAGGGAATAATAATGGTATAAAAGGTTAATTATATTTTGAAGGGAAAAATAATGGTATAAAAGGTTAATTTTATTTTGAAGGGAAAAATAATGGTATAAAAGGTTAATTATATTTTGAAGGGAAAAATAATGGTATAAAAGGTTAATTATATATTGAAGGGAAAAAAATTGGTATAAAAGGTTAATTAAATATTGAAGGGACACTGATTCCGCCAAACTATCCCAAGAAACAAACACACACAAACAAACAAACACTTCTCTTATCAATTATAACTATAACTGGAGAAGAATCTGTTTTGTTGTTGTTGTTGTTGTTGTTGTATGCTTTGGAGGATTCTGTAGCACTCCCAGTTAACAAGAGGTGACAGTAAATAATTACATATCTACATTTTTTTTTTTTTTTTTTTTTTTAAGCATGGAGAAAGTGTACCCACTCTCATGTTAATTTTATTTCTTGCCTTTTTATTTATTACCGGGACTTATTATTATTATTATTTTTGTAATGCAATCCAAGACAAAATATTACACCCAAAATGTACAGTCGGAAAAAATAATATTGGAATACAGTACAGTATATGGATAGTGATATACACTATAGGGTTGGTATTCCTGAGTAATTCTATTAATAATTTATTGTATATTAATCATCTATATTCAGTCTGTGACCAATCCCCACCATACACAACAATGTTAGATTTCATTTTATTTTATGCTTCAAACATTTTAACATTATATTCAATGTTTACAAGGACAACATTAATTTTGTTCTGGCATAGAGTGGGAGTATGGTGGAGTCAGCATAGAGAGTAATAGACACCCTCACTCCATGACAGCCAGACAGCTACTGACATTTCTTGTATAGTAAGCAAGAGACAGTCCTCCATCAGCTTCTTGGGACAGATCAAAAGTACCAACCCTACAGTGCTAAAAGATATAATTTCAATGTAAGGATGGTTCCAATACTTTTTTTTTTTTACCGACTGTACACTACACATCTATGGACTCGTGTGCAACTAATAAATAAACACACAGTGGAATGTACAGTCACAATCAAATATCCACCGACACTTTCCTTCCATCGTGCAAATAAATCAATATCATATCAAAATATAATCATACAACAACACCTTACGTCAACTCAACAACCCCCTCAATTATTATTATTATGAGGTGCTGCAAAATATAATCATACAACAACACCTTACGTCAACTCAACAACCCCCTCAATTATTATTATTATGAGGTGCTGCAAAATATAATCATACAACAACACCTTACGTCAACTCAACAACCCCCTCAATTATTATTATTATTATGAGGTGCTGCAAAATTATACATGTATTGTTCTTTATTACCAAGATATTTACTACGACGGAAGGAAAGTGTGGGTGGATATTTGATTGTGGCTGTACAGTACAAGGAATGTATGTCTACCTAAGGTTATAAATTATAATTACTGTACTAAAGGCCCCGTCCACATGATTGAGTTGTGCCGTCGGAGCTTATTTCTATTCCTTGTTTAGTGAGCTTATTTCTCTCTCGTGTTTAGTGAGCTTATTTCTATCTCTTGTTTAGTGAGCTTATTTCTCTCTCTTGTTTAGTGAGCTTATTTTCTGTCCCTTGTTTAGTGAGCTTATTTCTCTCTCTTGTTTAGTGAGTTTATTTCTGTCCCTTGTTTAGTGAGCTTATTTCTCTCTTGTTTAGTAAGCTTATTTCTCTCTTGTTTAGTGAGCTTATTTCTATCCCTTGTTTAGTGAGCTTATTTCTCTCTCTTGTTTAGTGAGCTTATTTCTATCCCTTGTTTAGTGAGCTTATTTCTCTCTCTTGTTTAGTGAGCTTATTTCTCTCTCTTGTTTAGTGAGCTTATTTCTATCCCTTGTTTAGTGAGCTTATTTCTCTCTCTTGTTTAGTGAGCTTATTTCTATCCCTTGTTTAGTGAGCTTATTTCTCTCTCTTGTTTAGTGAGCTTATTTCTATCCCTTGTTTAGTGAGCTTATTTCTATGGACGAGGCCTTAGAAGGGAATTGGTGCATTTTCACACACACACACACACACACACACACACACACACACACACACACACACACCAAAAAAATAAATAAAGTGTGTGTGTGTGGGGGGAGGGTAGTAGTACAGTGTTGGTTAGTAAATCTGGAGCAACTGATTCCTCCAAATTATTCCAAGCAACAACAACAATAATAACAACAACAACAGGTCACCACCATTATGTTTTTTTATTTTTTTTTATTGTTCATCTATTTCCATTTTTGTTTCCTGCCATTATTATAGGAATCGACAAATCACTTTATCGTACCAAAAAGTGTATCATTACATTCTTAATTCATATACTGTACTCTTTAGAAACTGTATTATTATGTCCTCAGCTCAAACCCTAATGAATAAAGTACAAAGATGATGAATGTATGTATGTATGTATGTATGTATTCTAATGTGTTGTTTGTTTGTATGTATGTATGTGTGTATTGTATAGTAAGGTTGTGTGTTCGTTTGTGGGTCAGATGATGTGGTGGTGTTTGTTTGTTTGTTTGTTTGTTGTTGTTGTTGTTGTTGTTGTAGTAGTAGTGGTGAATACTGTCTTCTGTCTTTAATTAATACTTTTGGAACTTTGAACTTTGTTGGATACACATATACATATACACACACACAGCACTTGGTTACTGCTTGACACACACACACACATACATACATACATACAGAGTTGTCATACATATGCACACATGGAATGCTTACACACACACACACACATACATACATACAGAGTTGTCATACATATGCACACAAGGAATGCTTACACACACACACACACACACATACATACATATGCACACAAGGAATGCTTACACACACATACACACACAGACATACATACAGAGTTGTCATACATATGCACACAAGGAATACTTAAACACACAAACACACACACACACATTTAGCTTATCAAACCTAGTCCAGTCTGTGTTTTCATGTACTAGGGAATATTTTTATTTTTATTATTATTATTATTAATATTATTATTATTACTGTCTTCTGTAACAAAACAAAAAAATAGGAAGGAAAAAAAAAATACTTACCCAGATTTTTTATATAATTTTCCAACAAACTATGAAAACAATGTGATATGAAGTGTTTTATTTCAACCTTTATAGAATGTGACAAAACTTCACCTAAAAAAAAAAAAAAAAAAAAAAAAGAGAGAGAGAGAGAGAAATGTAATTGTATCCACCACTTTATTTTACTTGGGCTGTCCAACGAATTCAACTGTACATTTATATCATATAAGTTAAGGGGGTGCGGGAGTAGGGGACAGGCTTTGGGGGGGTGCGGGAATAGGGGGACAGGCTTAATTGGGGTGGGTACAAAGCCTGTCCCCTATTCCTGCACCCCCTTAACCCCCCCCCCACCCAAGCCTGTCGCCCTACTCCTGCACCCACCAAAACCCCCCCCAAGCCTGTCCCCCTATTCCCGCACCCCCTTAATTAGCTCTAAAATGTTGTTGTTGTAGTTCCCCAGACTGTCTGGCCGAGCAGTCCCGAGTCTGGTTGACCGAAGCCGTGCAGATGCTCGGACTCCCAAATGGGAGTCAGGGTGATAGTGAGATCTGTTTCTTCGAAGGCAGCAGACGAGGGGACTGCTGGCTCACGGGCATGTATCCCTGGGCCAACATTCCCACCGTCTGTAGTCTTCCTTGTTGTGCCACCCAATCAGGCGATCTCGTCGGCTACCCAGAAGGAATGAGAGATAGTAAGGAGACAGACAGAACAGGCCAGGGTGTGGTAGAGGATGCCAGATTCCTCATTTCTGGATAGAACCAGCCCTCACCAGTGTGTTGCTGAGTAGTTGAGATGTGTGCTGGGTAGTTTTCATTAACACATCTTCCCTTTCCAGTGTGTGCTGGGTAGTTTTTACATTAACACATCTTCCTCTAGCCATCAACACATCTTCCCCCAGCTTACAAGGTAGCATGTTATCCTTGCTGTTACAGCCAGGTACCTATTTACTGCTAGGTGAACAGGGACATTGGGGGCTTGGAAAATTGTCCAACAATTCCACTGACCCAGGAATTGAACCCGGGATCTCTCGCATGCCAGGTGAGTGCTAACCGCTATACCATCAGCACCCCCTCTAAAATGTTGTCAGATGAAGAGTATGACTTCCTCCTAAAGATTGATGACGTGACAGACTCGTCCAAAGGAGCTCACGACAGGCCTAACAATATTTGGTTTATTGCATCATACAAGGACAGTAATAATTTAATTCTTAGAGCAGGCACATTTGAGCATAAAGTGGGTAGATTACCATAAGGATATACAGTATAAGGTTTTACGGTACAAACATTTTAGTTGCGGCTGCACAATAAAACTGTCTGCACTTAATAAATTTGTCCTGTAACGTGCCATCCTCGCTACACCCTTTTCCTGACCACATTAGCCCCTAACTAACGCATATTGGCATCTTCACCCACTCCCTCGTAATCAGAGTTCGCCTCCCCCTTTCCTTACCGCTGTCCATATTGGCACCTACGACACACTCCTACCTATTTACCACTCGCCACCTCATTTTTACCTTCCCCTATTGGCTCTTCCTTATTAGGCAGGTGTATAAAACTCCCTCCTCGACCTGGCTTGGCCTCACAACCTCCACAAGTTACTTCCATATCTATAGTAGATATCGTAAATGTGGCAATAGTGTGTGTAAGTGTTATAATAGTTAGTGCTTCGTGTGTACTACATACTCGAAAACTGTTGGGGTCATCAACTCTCTCCCTCTGTAGTGAACGTGACTCTGCCTTAAAGTTCATACCGAATCCATAGACTCAATCTGACTCATAGAGCATAGATGGTGTTATGTGGTTGTGTGAGTACTGGGAGGAATGTGCACTGGTTTGAAGTTTAGGGAAACAGGCAACATATATAGTTCAACTGGTGCTGGTACAGATGTCAGACGAGTTATGACCTCTCAGGCAGAGTAATTGAGGAATGCTGATATGGAAATTTAACAACTATATTACACAATGAGTAGCTGAAGCAAAGGTAAAGTTGTTGGTAGCCTGAACAGTGAACATTTCTTATTATTAATAGTTTTGATGATTGGCAGAACAACATTGGTCAGCTGTTGTGACAGACAGCTCATTACTCGTTGACACCATACTTCATTTTCAAACTAGTAGGATTGGGCAGATAGGGTGTTTGTTTTGGCCATCACATTATGGCAAGCATTACTTGAAGTTCATCTCAGATTTCTTAGTTTATTTGTAAGTCACGTTGCAATGTATTACATGCAGAGGAAATTTCCTTCATAACTAAATACCCCCCCACCCCAGCTCTCTCTCACGTAATATAAATGTTAAAGTCTTCTCTAATCTCTCTCTCTCTCTCCTAATCTAACTCGCCTTAAAAAAAAAAAAAGAAGTCTTTAGTGTTGACAAGTACATGAGGAGACAACTAAAGGTTTGTACTTCAATATGCTGTACCATTTGTTTATGTAGCATGAGTGGTTTACAAGCTATTACCCGTCGAATGTGTTAGAGAAACAAGGCCTGAACTACTGAAACTACTGAAACGAGTGCTGGAGAAACAAGGCCCGGGTGAGGGAGATGCTTCAGTAGATAATGCCCGCAGTCTAGTGGTTAAGGACAAGGACAAGTGCCGGCCGTCAGTAAAGTCAAGGTTGGCCTCAGATCTTCATGTGTGTGGGTGTGAAAGTATGTGAATGTGTGTATAAAAATGCATATATGTGAAAGTATGTGAATGTGTATGTGTGGAAGTATGTGAATGTGTGTGTGTGAAAGTATGTGAATGTGTATGTGTGAATGTATGTGAATATATATGTGAAAGTATGTGAATGTGTGTGTGTGAAAGTATGTGAATGTGTGTGTGTGAAAGTATGTGAATGTGTATAAAAATGCATATATGTGAAAGTATGTGAATGTATGTGTGAAAGTATGTGAATGTGTGAAAGTATGTGAATGTGTATGTGTGAAAGGATGTGAATGTATATGTGTGAATGTTTGTGTAAAAGTTTTAAAAATTGTATGCGTGTGTGTATCCTCTGTCCCCAGCAATCGCCTAAACTAGTCTAATAAATTAAGGTGAGTAAAAAATGTAGTGTTTATAACATATATAGTTTTTATTATGTGTCCTGTGAAAAGTGCATTGATTTAATTAATGGGGAAAGATTCTTAAGGGGGTGCGGGAATAGGGGGACAGGCTTGGGGTGGGTTTAGGGGGTGCGGGAATAGGGGGACAGGCTTGGGGTGGGTTTGGGGGATGCGGGAATAGGGGGACAGGAGGCTTGGGGTGGGTTAGGGGGGTGCAGGAATAGGGGGACAGGCTTGGGGTGGGTAGAAAGCCTGTCCCCTATTCCTGCACCCCTCTAACCCCCCCCTAAGCCTGTCCCCCTACTCCCGCACCCCCCCTGCACCCCCCTAAACCCCTCCCAAGCCTGTCCCTCTATTCCCGCACCCCCCTAATAAATTATTGGGCTACTGTTGATTCCTCCAAACTGTGCCAAGAAACAGACCATCTCAATTATACTTTAATGTGGAAGTTTTGTGTTGATAATTCTGGAGCAACTGAAACCTCCAAACTATTCCAAGCAACAGAACACCATTAATTTTGCTCTTCTGGTCCTGTTTCCTCGTATACTTTGGAGGAATCGAGGAGCTCCAATTTAACAAAAAAGAATTACCCCCTTAAGAGGATAATACACTGTTGGTAGATTGGAGCACCTTGGTTCCTCCAAAGTATGTCAGGAAACAAGACCAAGGATAATACACTGTTGGTAGATTGGAGCACCTTGGTTCCTCCAAAGTATGTCAGGAAACAAGACCAAGGATAATACACTGTTGGTAGATTGGAGCACCTTGGTTCCTCCAAAGTATGTCAGGAAACAAGACCAAGGATAATACACTGTTGGTAGATTGGAGTACCTTGGTTCCTCTAAAGTATGTCAGGAAACAAGACCAAGGATAATACACTGTTGGTAGATTGGAGCACCTTGGTTCCTCTAAAGTAAAGTATGTCAGGAAACAAACCAGACCATGAATACAAATACTGGTGGTGTGTTGTTGGTTGGAATAGTTTGTAGGAATTTAGTTACTACAGATTAACCACCAACACTGTAATATTAATCCCATTAATTAATTAAATGTATATAGTAAATATATTTATGTATAATGTGTTGTAAACAATTCTCTATAAACAATTAATATTAATACTGTAAACTATTGTTATAATTATACACTATAAACAATTATATACACTGAAAAGAATAACATAATTATTATACTGTAAACAACTAGGCTATGTATACTGTAAACTACTATGAATACTATTGTACTGTATACATATGTGTATAGTAGACCCTGGATATACAATGAATATATTTGTATTCACCATTACATTTTACACTCATTGAAGACCACCCAATGTTTCCCCAGGCTTGTGTTATTCATTACCATACAGACTAAATGATTTACTGTGCCTGTGTTAAAAGGAGTGTGTATGTGTTTTCCCAAGCTTCTATTTATTACCATACAGACTAAATGATTAACTGAGCCTGTGTTAAAAGGAGTGTGTATGTGTTTTCCCAAGCTTCTATTCATTACCATACAGACTAAATGATTTACTGAGTCTGTGTTAAAAGGATATACTGGTAGATATTATGTGATCAATTTAATCATCTTATATCAAGGGACTACTGTATTGTAAACATTTATATAAAGTAAACCATTGTGCCACTAATGTATATTACATACAGTTATTAACACATGTATGTATGTATATTATTAAATTACACAATACTGTACTGTATATGTATTCTAAATAATACATATTTACACCAAAGCCTAAATACATACATAATGGGAGGTAACAGCATTTTGGGGCAGAAAAATTTATTTTCACGAATAATTTAGGTAAATGCTTCATAAAAAAAAGAATCCTACATCCTGGCTATCATTCCCTGGCGTCATTTTCAAATAGACTGATATTTATGCCCTGTATGCCCTGGTATTAAATTAAATCCCCGGCTAATAATGCACTTGGGTGATTCAACGTGTGCGCTACAATGTTTTTTCAGTAATTTCTTGCGTGTTTACATAGAGACAGACAGGAGTACGGACCTCTGAGCATTTGTTGTCATTTTGCAGCATTGATTATGGGTTGTGTAAGTAGAAAAGTGAAGACATGGAGAGAAAACATTAGAAAGAGACACTCGGAACTATTGACAACAAGGATGGAAGTCACAAAGAGGAAGAGAGAGGCAGCAACAAGTAGGTACCACCATCACCATTATCACCACCATCACCACCACCACCTACACTACCACCACCACCTGCACTACCACCACCACCACCCGCCCCAGTCCACTCACCTCTTCTAATTATTTCATCTCCTGATTCTGTGTCTAGTACCACCAAAAGAAAAATATTATTATTTTGATAAGCCAATATGCAGTACAACATCTATAAGTGGAGAGAGTAATAAGAGGAATTCATTATTGGTGATGACGACCTCCTAAATACAATATGTTCGACCCCAGTGTTTGTGTGTGTGTAGTAAGTGCTATGAGTCACTCCAACCCACTTTTATAAGGAATAATAATGAATCTGACATTTCTGTGGTTGTGAGAAGGATATTTATAAGAGTGAAGTGAAAAGAGTGAAGGTTGGGAAGAGGACATAATTATATTCCCCAGTTACTTAGAAGTGTTGTATGTTGAGAGGACAAGGTTACCGGAGCTTGGAGGGATTCTTTGGGTTTTCTAGATGTCAAACCTATTGCTCTAGGAACCTATCTCAGGTACAAATCACATATAGTTACTGTGGTGAAGGTGGTGGTGTTGGGTTAGACACTTTGAAGATACTGTGAAAAGTAGTAAGGAAATATTATGGAGAGGAAGTACATAGACTGCCAGAGGAAGATGACATCCTTAACATTGATGTGTCCTTTAATGGTGAGTTATATATGATTACATTTAGTCTTTCAATATATAAATATATATATATATATCAGTAACTAAATATGTGTGTATGTATGGAATAATTACTGTATATATGATTACATTTAGTCTTTTAATATATAAATCTATATATATATCAGTAACTAAATATGTGTGTATGTATGTAATAATTACTGTATATATGATGACATTTTTATTTGTTGCAATATAACATTTCTCCAGGTAGGATAGGCAGTTGTTCCCTCTTGTTTTCTAGGCCACGAGTTTTATTTATCATAATCATTTAGCTTATAATTATAATGTAGGAAATACTAATATAATGTGTGTGTGAAATTATATTTACTTGATATATTGTATTAGGGACATGGTACCTATTATCTATTATTATTATCTATTATTATTATTATATTATTATTATTATTATTATTATTATTAGTGTGTGTGTGTGTGTATGTTGGAAATAATATTTACTTGATATATTATATTAGGGACATGGTACTTATCTATTATTACTATTATTATTATTATTAGTGTGTGTGTGTGTGTGTGTGTGTGTATGTTTGAAATTCTATTTACTTGATATACTGTATTAGGGACATGGTATTTATCTATTATAATTAGTACATTTAAATTGATATAACTCCATTATTTCAGGCCAGATTCCATTGCACCTGGTCTCATTATAAAGAGAACATTTTGGAGAATAAAATATTCCATGGATATTGTGGTGTGGTACTCAGAACTTTAATGCCATGATTTTATGAAGTGAAATTCTCAACAAAAATAATGCAAAATAAAAAAATTCACAAATACATTAAAATAACTAAGAAAGAGTTATATCTGTGGAGAAAATGACTTCAGTATATCTATAAAATCACCAAAAAAGTTTGAGTAATACATAATTATCCTCCCCAAGTAACAGCTGCAAAATAGCACCTCAAAAAATCTATGAAACTGATTTGAATGAAATTTCGTGTGTGTCGTGTCTGTGAAAATTCCAAGAGGTAAAATTCCAATATTTGCACAATTTGAGTGAAATGCTGTTACCTTCCCATAAATAATACACACTGTACTGTACTTCATTTAATACATACTGTACTGTACTTCATTTAATACATACTGTACTGTACTTCATTTAATACATACTGTACTGTACTTCATTTAATACATACTGTACTGTACTTCATTTAATACATACTGTACACATAACTTTAACTAACACATGTATGTATACTGGTAAATTACACAATATCCACTCTTATGTATTCTAACTATTAAACAATACATATTTACACCAAACAATGATTTAATACATACAAGTAATTAATTAACTTATTTATTTATTTATTCTCTGACAACCATATATATTACAGTTCCAACATTATTTGTCTTGTTTTCAGTAAATGTAAAAATGGAATCTAAGACAAAAAATACACACATCCAGACATAAATTACACACATTCAGGCACAAATACACACATCCAGGCACAAATACACACATTCAGGCACCAGTACACACATTCAGTACCAAAATACACACATCCAGGCACAAATACACACATTCAGGCACAAATACACACATTCAGGCACCAATACACACATCCAGGCACAAATACACACATCCAGACACAAATACACACATCCAGACACAAATACACACATCCAGACATAAAATACACACATCCAGACATAAATTACACACATCCAGGCACAAATCCACACATCCAGGCACACAAATCCAAACATCCAGGCACACATTTCTCAAGTAACTAATTTCCACCCCTCTAACTCTTGCTATATGTCTCTCCATCATCATCATCACCTTGTATGTCAGTGTCTGGATTACCACACTATCATGTAAAGTCTTCGTCATTTCCATAATCATCGTCCTATTCCTTGTCACTACTTTCAGCCGTTACTACAACCATCTTGTTGGCAAGTTTACAGTTGTGGACAATAATAATTATCAACATTGGGGTCATTCATGTTAAAGAGAAAGAGAAAAAAAAATATGGCACACACACGCACATACACACACACACTATACACACACACACACACACGCATACACATACATGATACACACACACACACACCACATCCGTACATACACACACACATACCCTGTATCTTCTAATTTACTATAAGCAGCTACTCACTATTCAAAATAACATTATATGAAAACATTTAAGTTATACATGTGTGTGTATTGAAACTAATGTCCACCACTGTACATTAATTATTAAAGGTAATCGGTACAATTTTGACAGGAGTAAGGGGGAAGTACAGTGTTGGTAAATCTGGAGCAACTGATTCCTCCAAACTATTCCAAGCAACAACAACAACACATCACCATTAATTTGTTTTGTTTATCTGGTTCTGTTTCCTGGCAACCTTTGGAGGAATCAAGGAGCTCCAATGTACACTCGTGATATATAATTTCTGACCAGAGTGTGAGGAGCAGAAAGCTTAGAATTGCCTGGTATTGTTCATTTCCCCACCCAGTACACCTATAGAGGCTGAGTTCAAATGTAGGGTGTGTGTGTGTGTGTGTGTGTGCGTGTGTGTCTGTGTGTCTGGTCAGGGATTACGTATCACGAGTGTACCAAAAGTGTATTACTCCCTTAAAAATAATGCACTACTGATAAACAGAGATAGATATGATAGATATGATACAGATATACATAAATACATAGATAAAGAAATACACATGGAGATACAGTATACACCTACATACATACATACATATAAAGTGTTGCATTGAAAGACACAAATACATAGACACATAAGATACAGTAAACACTTCAAACTGTGCCAGTAAACAGACCAATGTCTCAGTGGTGTACTGTACAAAGAGAAAATACTATATTAATAATACTGTAGTAATAATAATAATAATAATAATGATAAGGAGGATAATAAGACAATAATAATAATAATAATAATAAGAAGAAGAAGACAGTAATAATAATAATAATAATAATAATGACTAATAATAATAATAATAATGACTAATAATAATATTAATAATAATAATAAGACAGTAATAATAATAATAATAATAAGACAATAATAATAATAAGATAGTAATAATAATACAATAACAATAATAATAATTTATAAAATAAGATGCAATGTTTGTCACAATAATTATATAATCAAAGATTAAATTGCAAAGGTTAAAGAAAGAAGACTGGAGTGTTTGTTAGAACATGATAAATGTGGAGCAACTGATTCCTCCAAACAACAACAGGACACCATTAAGTTGTCACTCTTATTGTTTACTGGTATACTTTGGAGGAATTAAGTTGCTCCAATGTACACTGGGTAAAATAATGTTGTCATTCTTTATTAGACTCTCATCACTATATAATTAATGTTGTGTTGTAATGAGACTCAGTCGGCCTTAGGCTGTCAATTTGAGAGGATGTGTGTTACTCTCTGCTGCTGCTTTGTCAGATACTTTTCTATGTAATGACAAACCAAATGTCAAGTATGTAAAAACATTGAATATACAGCAATACTCAATTGTTTATTGCAAACCATAAATTGTATAAGTTTTGCTTAGTTAAAGACTGACTGACTATAATTTTTACCCTTATAGTATATATACTAATTATACCAATGATGTCTTCACCTCTATATGTGTGTCATTAAGTGATCTATGTTGTCAATATAATTATGTGATTTGTGTTGTCAATATAATGGATATTTTACTTCAGTAAATATTCAATGGCTTTCTATTGGTGTAGAATATCATCATCATTTTACAATTTATATTAATATTGTGTTAAATACTTAGTAATACAAAGCATTGCTCTCAATTGTATCAATTAATAAATAATATTAAACTTGTGTGTGTGTTAAGGAGGTAATAATATACTTTTGTTACATTGGAGTGTTTTGATTCCTCCAAAGTATGTCAGGAAACAAACAGAACCAAATGAATGAAAATAATAATAATGGTGGCCTGTTGTTGCTTGTAATAGTTTGAAGGAATTAGTTACTGCAGATTAACCAACACTAACACTGTACAATGAAGAGGAATTATTAGCAGTTTTAAAGTTAGCAAAACTAAATTGAGAGGAAGCTAATTGTTTCAAAAACTGTCTCCAAAATTATCAAAAAATCTAATTAGTTAAAAAAAAAAGTAGTATTAAACATTACCAATTAATACAGTAACCTCAACAATATTAATAAAGGTGAATAATACAGTGATGATAAATTTTAAGCAACTTATTATTATTATTATTACTTTTTTATTCTGGATGCCTTAAATTTGGATATTCTTTTAGGTTGTGGATCAGGAGCAGATACAGAGGTGGAAGAAGTAGATGTGGAAGTGGAAGAGGTGGATGTGGACTCCTCCTTGGGTGTTTTGGGCTTGTGTTCCTGTACACAGTAGGTGAATGCCTGCAAGAATATTGAGAAGGTAATTAATACAGGTACAGTAATAATTAATACAGTAATGAATAATACAGTAATAATTAATACAGTAATGAATAATACAGTAATGAATAATACAGTAATAATTAATACAGTAATAATTAATACAGTAATGAATAATACAATAATAATTAATATAGTAATGAATAATACAGTAATAATTAATACAGTAATGAATAATACAGTAATAATTAATACAGTAATGAATAATACAGTAATAATTAATACAGTAATGAATAATACAGTAATGAATAATACAGTAATAATTAATACAGTAATGAATAATACAGTAATGAATAATACAGTAATAATTAATACAGTAATGAATGATACAGTAATAATTAATACAGTACTGAATAATACAGTAATAATTAATACAGTACTGAATAATACAGTAATAATTATTAATACAGTAATAATTAATACAGTAATGAATAATACAGTAATAATTAATACAGTAATGAATAATACAGTAATGAATAATACAGTAATAATTAATACAGTAATGAATAATACAGTAATGAATAATACAGTAATAATTAATACAGTAATGAATAATACAGTAATGAATAATACAGTAATGAATAATACAGTAATGAATAATACAGTAATGAATAATACAGTAATGAATAATACAGTAATAATTAATACAGTAATGAATGATACAGTAATAATTAATACAGTACTGAATAATACAGTAATAATTAATACAGTACTGAATAATACAGTAATAATTATTAATACAGTAATAATTAATACAGTAATGAATAATACAGTAATAATTAATACAGTAATGAATAATACAGTAATGAATAATACAGTAATAATTAATACAGTAATGAATAATACAGTAATGAATAATACAGTAATAATTAATACAGTAATGAATAATACAGTAATGAATAATACAGTAATAATTAATACAGTAATGAATAATACAGTAATAATTAATACAGTAATGAATAATACAGTAATGAATAATACAGTAATGAATAATACAGTAATGAATAATACAGTAATTAATACAGATACAGTAATAATTAATACAGTAATGAATAATACAGTACTGGTGAGAGGGACATGTTGAATTTAGAAGGAAAGGATAATTGGAAGTAAGGATAATTGGGGATGAAAATGGTACTGTAAAAATATTTGTTCTGAACAATGAAAAGGAGTGAGTGAGTGTGTAATGTGTTCTCACTAAGTAACTCACACACAGCCACCAGTTTGGGAAAGGAACTTGTGTCCTTTTCTCTTAGTTTCTCTTCTTTTCATTAATAACCATTAGTTTTCAATAGGATTTAAGTCAGGACTGTTAGTAGGCCAATCATGAAAATAATTTATGGTACAATTCCCTAACCATTCCTTCACAATCTTGTTCCTGTGACAAGGTGTGCTGTCCTGTATAAAGGTCTCTCTCTTGTACTTATCAAACCATTCTTATAAATTATCATTCCTTCACAATCTTGTTCCTGTGACAAGGTGTGCTGTCCTGCATAAAGGTCTCACTCTTGTACTTATCAAAGCATTCTTATAAATTATCATATAATATTAATAAATTATCATATCATATGAAAATCAAATTCTCCACACCATAAGTAAAAGCCTCCCCAAACCATCAGTTTTTCTGGATGCCTCACATGTGTTACCAAAAATTTGGTGTTTGTATCGGTCATCACTTCTGGGACGATGAACTCTGTTACTTGGTGTGACTGTCACAGTGAACAAGTTCTCATCTGACCAAAGTATACCATGAACTGTGTTACTTGGTGTGACTGTCACAGTGAACAAGCTCTCATCTGACCAAAGTATACCATGAACTGTGTTACTTGGTGTGACTGTCACAGTGAACAAGTTCTCATCTCACCTTAGTATACCATGAACTGTGTTACTTGGTGTGACTGTCACAGTGAACAAGTTCTCATCTCACCAAAGTATACCATGAACTGTGTTACTTGGTGTGACTGTCACAGTGAACAAGTTCTCATCTCACCAAAGTATACCATGAACTGTGTTACTTGGTGTGACTGTCACAGTGAACAAGCTCTCATCTAACCTTAGTATACCATGAACTCTGTTACTTGGTGTGACTGTCACAGTGAACAAGTTCTCATCTCACCTTAGTATACCATGAACTCTGTTACTTGGTATGACTGTCACAGTGAACAAGCTCTCATCTGACCATGAATTTTGTCATGTGGTCAGGTAACATATTTTTTGTGAAAGCAACATGATATTCTTTATAGCGAGGTGTTAAAAGAGGCTTGTGTGCTGCAATTTAGGTTAGTTTCCTTAATATTACATGAAGGAGTGGTCATTAACTAATGGTTTATAACTCATAGAGTGTTATGTGAGACTTATTTAGAGCTGCCAGGCCTTTACAAATGGCAGGGTGGCTCATTATCTGGTGCTGATATCACACACTTTTTTCAACCAACACTCAACAGTTGAGACACTCCTGTATCCCTGATAATTAGTTGGGCACCATATCCAGCCTTGTAGAGTGTGTAAATACAGGTGATCTGTGGATTATGTTCCATTACAATGGTAACAAAACCATGTCCCACAATACAACACTCACATTATGGTAAATCACACACACAGACAACAAAAGATAACCTTACACACTTCACACTCCATTAAACACTCACTAACTTTACCATACTTCACAAGTGCCCAGTCTCATAGGTGAGTTGCCAGATATAAAATATTTCTGTTCGGTGGTTGATAAGTCAGCTGAGAAGGTGGTGATGGTTTTAATGTGCATCACACTGTAAACTTCATTGACTCCCATTGTATGTGCTAAATTTAATAATCTTATATCAAAGGTCTACTGTAAATAAAAATATAATGGTAAATATTATTGACTCACCGGTTGGGAAGAAGTAGAGGAGGAAGAGGTTCTGTGTGGAGGAGGGGAGGGAGGAGGTGGAGGAGTTTTTGGTGGTGGTGGAGAATCTTCATCTTCTAAATCCATGGGTGCAGGAGGAAGGCACCAGCCCTCACCACCATTGTCATCATCTGTGTGTGTTAGAATAGGTTGGGTTGGGTTATATTATCATCTATTTTTTCTATAACACACACACACCAT
This sequence comes from Petrolisthes cinctipes, assembly GCA_033782935.1. Taxonomy (NCBI): domain Eukaryota; kingdom Metazoa; phylum Arthropoda; class Malacostraca; order Decapoda; family Porcellanidae; genus Petrolisthes; species Petrolisthes cinctipes. The sequence goes on along the minus strand of JAWQEG010002911.1, from coordinate 78,167 downwards.
CAAATTAGAGAAAGTACAAAGAGCAGCAACAAAATGGGTACCAAGTCTAAGAGAACTAAGCTATGAAGAAAGACTAGAGAAAATAAAGTTACCTTAACTGGAAGAACTTTAAGAAATCTACAGTAGGTAAGCTGAGTAGTTCCTTGTCTAAAGATTACTTCCCATCACTACTGACCAAACTGATAAAGTTAAAGGGACCATTACTGACAATCTACATAGTGGGTTTAGGAAGTGTGGCATTTATCCTCTTGATTCACAACAATCCATCTCGAGACTTACTTTTTTATTTTTTTCAGGGGAAAATACCTCTGCTTGGGCCTTATGCCTGTACTGGCGGGCCCAACAAACCAAGATAGAGGTGATACTGGTACTGGTACCACACCAGGACCATCTACTGCCTTAGACAACTCAGTGGTGGAATTGTTGAAGGAAATGAAGCATGGAACCAGTTAATCAAACTCAAGTCCAGCTATACTGTACCAGTAATGAAACCAAAGTGAAAGAAAAGATTGAATGTGTCACAGGGAGTAAGTATGACTATTACAAGGACACTACAAAATGAAACAGAGAGCCAACATGAGGATATTGTTGTTGTTGATCCACAAACCCAGCTAGGCCTACTACAGCCACAAGAGGAAAACAACAGAGATAGCAACACAACCTTCCAAGTCCACATCTGTACCCAACCATAAAGTACGCAGCAACTCCCCAGACAGTCATCTCTACACAAATTATTGGGAATAAAGTTGTTTCCTCAGCTTGGGTAGTTGTGAGTTCCCTTTGATACTAAAGACAGACATAGACATTATATTGCAACCATTGTTAGGATAAAACCAGAAATACATGTTAGGTTTCTCAAACATGTTCCAAGGTACACCTCACACATCCAATACAGGTAATGGGTTAATGACAACACTCACATAACTATACAAAGACAATATAGTACAGATTTTACCACAACAAACCCTGACATAACTATACAAAGACAATATTGTACAGATAATACCAGAACAAACCCTGACATAACTATACAAAGACAATATTGTACAGATAATACCAGAACAAACCCTGACATAACTATACAAAGACAATATTGTACAGATTTTACCACAACAAACCCTGACATAACTATACAAAGACAATATTGTACAGATTTTACCACAACAAACCCTGACATAACTATACAAAGACAATATTGTACAGATAATACCACAACAAACCCTGACATAACTATACAAAGACAATATTGTACAGATTTTACCACAACAAACACTTGACTACAAGCAAAGAATGATTTTTTATGTAGATGTCAACCTTTGGCCTAAATAATGATACCAGTAATAATATGTGATATATATATATATCTGTAAGATTGTTAGTACTGTATTACCTGTACTGAAGTTATTACCAGTAAGGTGCTACAGTTTGGTGCCTTAACAAGTAATGAATTTTATTATGAAGAAAAAAGTTATACAATTTATTTAGTTATCGGTATAGTATTTTATACAGGTAGTCAAGGAATAGTTCATGTAATGATGTACTTACATACTATCCTAATGTGAAACTCCATACATATATATAATTTTTGTCTGTATATCAGGTACATTCCATGGTGTCTTCAAAATGTATGCCTGTGTGTGTGTGTGTCTATTGATTTGTGTGAGTGTCATTAGAACCAGTAAGAAGTGTTCAACATTATATTATTTCAGTATACATTTGTTGAGTCAGTGAGGTAGTTAGCTACTTGATAATTAAGGGAATTTTGTTTAGGAATAAAAGAGTTCAGTTCCTCCTACAGGTTTAGGTATTTGCAATGCTATTTTTTTTTTTTTTCATCTGAAAAAGTTTCTAAATAGTTCTTAGTTATATTTATGGCCAGAATACCTCACTACAATGTGATATGATGCAACTTAATGTAATCTCAATTTATGAACTTTCTCATGTTTAGAGGGAAATTACATGGATGTCCGAAGTTTGAATAGGCTGTCTGAAGTTAGGAAATTTCTTCTTAAATTCAGATGATTGAAAATGAAAAAAATTGCACGAGTTTAGCGTGGCTGAGTTTTGTTATTATATGAATTCAGTAGGCATCTCCCTGGCTACCACATGACACCAACAGTAATAAAATTGCACCATTTTAAACAGAATTATTCATAAAAACACATATATATAATGTCCAAAGTTTGTGTGTTTTACAGACACTCTCTCTCTCTGAGTACTGTACCAACCTTGTAAGGGCAGAGATGTAGCTTTCTTCAATATACCCCGAGGTTTCTGGTGTCCCTCCTTTTCTTTCTCTTCCTCTTCCACACCACCACCATCTCCTCCTCCTGCTGCCCCTTCAGCCACTCCTACTTCTTCACCCACGCCAGCAAACGCCCTGTAGAGATCCGAGGGGCTGCGTATTCCTGCCTTGGCGGGCTGTGTGGTTCCTTCCCCTGGGTTCTGAGGACTTGTGGTGGTGTCTTGGGGGTCCAGGTCCAGGGAGAGGGAGAGTGGACCGCTGCAGTACTTAATGCGATAGATCTGTGTGTGTGTGTAAAGGAGAGGAGAGACAATTACAAACACACTCATTAAAACACACATACAGAGAGAGGAAATAGGGGCCACTACAATACAGTACTTAAATGTGTGTGTGGATGAGAGACAATAATATAACAAACACACATAGAAACATACATTTACTGAGCCAGTGTTAAAAAGATGTGTGCTAAATTTAATCATATTATATCAAAGGCCTATTGTATATACAGTAAAACCCCATTAAGTCAGTATTCATTTAGTTATAATTATGGATAAGTTGCTATGGCTAGCAATTATTCATGGAAAAATAATTTCAATTTTGAAAGTACGTATAACAAAGAAATAAGACGTAAATTTTTGTTCAGGTCATCAAAGTTCCGTCTGACAGAAGTTCTAATGTAAACACAGACTTAGTTACACATGTGTTGTCATACTATAAACATCACCACACTGCTTTACTCACATTCTTGTGACTTTACACATTCTCAGTGGTTTTATAAGTGTTTGTGTGACTTGATATTGAGTTCACCATGTATGTCTTCTCCAATACTCAAGTGTTTCAACAGCAGGAAGGTCATCAAACTCAACACTCTGAGTGATAGTGAATCCATGTAGTAATAGAATCTGATTAGAACCATCTCCTACATTGGAACTAGTGAGCCTTATTTTAAAAGGATTAATGTGCTAATTTTAATCATCTTATATCAAGGGTCAGCTGTACAAAGACACAAAAATGAGAGCTTTTCGTTTGAGGACAAAAGAAGAAGACCGTCCTAAGTCTTGAAGGACCAGGGAGAAGGTGATAGAGAGTTGGGATGGCAAGTGTGAAGGAAATAAGAAAGTTGGAAGAATTGAGAGAGAGAGACACAAACCTACCTGTTTATTGGTATCATCTGGTATAATGGTATAGACACACACACACACACACACACACACACCTGTTTATTGGTATCATCAGGTATAATGGTATAGACACACACACACACACACCTACCTGTTTATTGGTATCATCAGGTATAATGGTATAGACACACACACACACACACAAACCTACCTGTTAATTGGTATCATCAGGTATAATGGTATAGACACACACACACACACACCTACCTGTTTATTGGTATCATCAGGTATAATGGTATAGACACACACACACACACACCTACCTGTTTATTGGTATCATCAGGTATAATGGTATAGACACACACACACACAAACGTACCTGTTTATTGGTATCATCAGGTATAATAGTATAGACACACACACACACACACACACCTACCTGTTTATTGGTATCATCAGGTATAATGGTATAGAGTGGTTTGGCATCATCTGCCCAGGACACACACACACACACACACACACACCTACCTGTTTATTGGTATCATCAGGTATAATGGTATAGAGTGGTTTGGCATCATCTGCCCAGGACACACACACACACACACACAAACGTACCTGTTTATTGGTATCATCAGGTATAATAGTATAGAGTGGTTTGGCATCATCTGCCCAGGACACACACACACACACACACACACACACCTACCTGTTTATTGGTGTCATCAGGTATAATAGTATAGACACACACACACACACACACACACACACACACCTACCTGTTTATTGGTATCATCAGGTATAATAGTATAGAGTGGTTTGGCATCATCTGCCCAGGACACACGCCGCTTCAGTTTGGGTTTCTGTTTCAAGTGTCGGCAGCTGGTGGTGGTGGCTGTGTCTGTGTCTGTTGTGCCTGGTATTGCATCTAAAGTTATTTTATCAACTGTTGTTGTTGTTGTTGTATCGGTAACTTTGGTAACTTTGGCATCAGTGTTGACATCTCCTTTCTCTCCTACTTCTCTCCCTCCTTTCTCTCCACTCCCATCAATCTCTCCTCCTGTTCTTCCTTCATCTTCTATTTCCTCTTCCTCTTCCTCGTCGATTCTGAAAATCAGGTAATTAATATCTTGTATTGTACAGTATAAAAATACACACACACACACACACACACACACACACACACACACACACACACAAAATGATGGATGATGAAAACATAAATTATCAATATTTAAATTTTTGCAAAATATAAAACGAAGGAGTAAATAAATAAGGAATTGACACCAGATGATCATATAAATGAAAACGTGAGAAACACGTATACATTGTTAGCAAATATAAGAGTGGCCTTCACTTATATAGACGAAGAAATGGTCAAGAAAATACTAATATCCTTTATAAGGCCTACCTTGGAATATGCTGCAGTAGTATGGAACCCACATTTAAAGAAACATATCACTAAATTAGAAAAAGTACAAAGAGCAGCAACAAGATGGCTACCAAGTCTAAGAGAACTAAGCTATGAAGAAAGACTAAAGAAACTAAAATTACCTAAACTAGAAGAAAGACGAAAGAGAGGAGATATGATTATGGTTTACAAATGTGTCACAGAAAAAGAAAAGATAGATATAGAAAACACAACACCCCATTCTATTAAACACATTATAGAAGACTGCAATACACACAACACAACCACACTTGCCAACAACACAACATACACTCTCTGAGGGCACTGTGGGAAAGCCTGGCACAGGCCATGACCTTCCTCAGGAGCTGGGGGCTGTTCGGCCAGACACCTTGAGGAACTTCAATAACAACAACAACAACAGTAGTCCCTTGATATAAGATGATTAAATTGATCACATACTGTATATCCTTTTAACACAGGCTCAGTTAATCATTTAGTCTGTTTGGTAATAAATAGAAGCTTGGGAAAACACATACACACTCCTTTTAACACAGGCACAGTAAATCATTTAGTCTGTATGGTAATGAATAACACAAGCTTGGGGAAACATTGGGTGGTCTTCAATGAGTGTAAAATGTAATGGTGAATATATAGTATACATTTATTTATTATATATCCAGGGTGTACAGTGTACTATGTACAGTGTAGTGTAAAATGTAATGATGAATATATAGTATACATTTATTTATTATACATCCAGGGTGTATAGTATACTATGTACAGTGTAGTGTAAAATGTAGTGATGAATATAAGTATCTATTTATTTATTATACATCCAGGGTGTATAGTATACTATGTACAGTACAGTGTAAAATGTAGTGATGAATATAAGTATCTATTTATTTATTATACATCCAGGGTGTATAGTATACTATGTACAGTGTAGTGTAAAATGTAGTGATGAATATAAGTATCTATTTATTTATTATACATCCAGGGTGTACAGTGTACTATGTACAGTGTAGTGTAAAATGTAGTGATGAATATAAGTATCTATTTATTTATTATACATCCAGGGTGTACAGTACACTATGTACAGTACAGTGTAAAATGTAGTGATGAATATATAGTATCCATTTATTTATTATACATCCAGGGTGTACAGTATACTATGTACAGTGTAGTGTAAAATGTAATGGTGAATAATATTATATAGTATCCATTTATTTATTATATACCCAGGGTGTACAGTACACTATGTACAGTGTAGTGTAAAATGTAATGGTGAATAATATTATATAGTATCCATTTATTTATTATATACCCAGGGTGTACAGTATACTATGTACAGTACAGTGTAAAATGTAGTGATAAATATATAGTATCCATTTATTTATTATACATCCAGGGTGTACAGTATACTATGTACAGTGTAGTGTCAAATCCAGGGTGTACAGTACACTATGTACAGTTGTGTAAAATAAAGCAGTGAATATAAGTACAGTATTTTTCCATTGTTTATAATGGGTGGACTGTATATGAAGTTGGTGCAAGAAATAAATGGGGAAAAGATATTTATGGAAAAAACTGTGCTTGAATTAACAAAGACACAATGAATGAAGGAATAAACCAATTATATTTTCAAATTCTGAGGAAGGTGAAATATAAATTGAGGGGGGCCCAAATTAACGATCCATTTCATTCAAGATGTCGAGGTGTTGGTACAGTTGGAGACATGAATGGGTGGTACAGCCCAGGTGAAAGATACTTGTCCCATTTGAGTAACCAGTGTCTATTATCAGGTAGTTGCTTTTTATTACCATCCTCAATACTGACTTCTGCCCCTCCTAATTACCAACCTAACCTAACCAGTGTCTATTATCAGGTACTTGCTTTTTATTACCATCCCCAATACTGACTTCTGCCCCTGATGTCTCCTATTTGGCACTAATAAGGAACTTAATATTGGGAGAAATTGACCATCTTTCACTTGGGCTGTACCATGAATTCCTGTGTCCAACTGTACATTAGAACACTTAGAATGGCCTTAGATTCCTCCAAGGTATGCCAGGAAACAGGACCAGATGAGCAAATATATATAACGGCAGTATGTTACTTGGAATAGCTAGGAAGAATCAGTTGCTTTGGATTTAGATAAAGAGGTAGTCAGTCAGTGTCACAATATAAATACATATATACAGACATACATAAATAATATAAATAAACTTGTACCCACTCACCAATACTTTAATATATTGAACACCTACTAATATTTTCCCAGGTTCCTGTTATTCATTACATATCTATCATATTATTCACTCACACACACACACACAACACACACACACAACACAACACAACACAACACAACACAACACAACACACACAACACAACACAACACAACACACAACAACACCACAACACACACACATACATACACACACACACACACACACACACACATACACACACACACACCACACACACAACACAACACAACACTTTCTCTCTCTCTCTCTCTCTTTCCTTACCCCTCTTCCTCTTCCTCCTCTTCCTCTTCTTCTTCTTCTTCTTCTTCCATTTCCAAGGCATCTAATCTCTTCATAATATCTTCATAGTTCTTTTTATCTTTGTCTCCAAGTGTCTGTGTGAATCTCTCCTCCTCTTCACTCCTCTCTCTCTCTTGCTTCTTTCTCTCTCTTTCTTGTTGATGTTGTTTTGTTACATTGATTCTGTGTTGCTCTGTAGAGATTGCATTGAATTAGTTGACTACCAGTAATAATAAAATAATAATAATAATAATAATAATAATAATAATAATAATAATAATAATAATAATAAATATGATGGTAATATTCTAGACCCTGAACATAAAATGATAAATATTTGTATCAACCACTTTTATTTTACACCTTTCACCCTCAAATTAAAATAACTGAAGTTCAAATTAAAATAACAGAACTTCAAATTAAAACACTTAAAGTTTAATTTCAAACATCTGAAGTTCAATTTAAAACACCTGAAGTTTAATTTAAAAGAACTTAAGTTTTATTTAAAATAAGTTAATTTTAATTTTAAAAACAAATCTTAACTAATGTGAACTTCAATTAAGCAAACACATACTCTCTCTCTCAGATACTCCATTCTGCCCTCCACACACACTCTCTCTCACCCCCCCCCCCCCCCTCACACACACACACACACACAAACACACACACACACACACACACACACACACACACACACACTCTCTCTCTCTCTCTCTCTCTCTCTCTCTCTCTCACACAAACACACCCTCTCTCTCTCACCCCCCCCCTCACACACACACACACACACACTCTCTCTCTCTCTCTCTCTCTCTCTCACACAAACACACCCTCTCTCTCTCTCACACACACACACCCTCTCTCACACTCACACACACTCTCTCTCTCCTTTACACTCTCCTCTCCCTTCCCCCTCATTCCTATCTACACCCCCCTCACCCACTCTCACTCTCACTCTCACCTTGGTCACGTTGGTACTCCTGTTCACTCATTTGTTCCACTATCTCCACTCTCTCTCCACTCTCTCCAGTCAGTAATTCATCCGTCTCTCTCAGCCAGCCCAGGTGGATGGAGCGAGTCGATTCAGCCCTATGGATCTTGTTATCACAGTCTGGGGAGGAGAGAGAGAGAGAGAGAGAGAGAGTGTTACAAGTTACAAGGACAAGTAGCACCTCAAAAGGTATTACGACCCATACCAAGGAGGTACCGTAGGTGTAGTAGCAGTTGCTAACTAATAGTGAGAGAAAAGTATAGTAAAGAGAAGGCTCTCCCCACCCACCTCGGGTATGGAAATGGAAATGTACCTAACCCGGAGGAAAAAAGGCCGGACTAGGAAATTTTTGTACAGGAAAGGAGGAAACAATCACTTTAACTCTAACAGGCTTGGCAGAACTTTGTCTAACTGTGTCTTGAACTGTTCTATCGAGGAACTATCAACTACCTCTGCTGGTAGCTGATTCCAGACATTGCAGATTTTATATGTGAAGAAATTACCTAACGTATTATGGTGGAAGCGTTTCAAGTCTAGTTTCCATCCATGGTTTTTAGTTGCATTAGTGTTTAAGCTAAACAAGCACTGATAATCAATGTTTTCATATCCACGAAGGATTTTGAAAACTTCAATTAGTTGACCTCTCAAGCATCTCGTCTCTAATGAGAAGAGACCTAGTGCCTGCAGCCTTCTCTGGTAACCCATGTGCTTTATTGATGGGATCAGTTTGGTGGCCCTAGCCTGGACCCTAATGAGAAGAGACCTAGTGCCTGCAGCCTTCTCTGGTAACCCATGTGCTTTATTGATGGCATCAGTTTGGTGGCCCTAGCCTGGACTCTCTCAAGCCTCGCAATGTCTTTCTTGAGAGTCGGCGACCAGAACTGCACAGCATATTCCAGATGTGGCCGAACCAAAGAATTGTACAGAGTGAGGACTATCTCTTTGTTTCTAAATCTAAATTGCCTCTTTATGTAACCAAGAAGCCTCTGGGCTTTCTTCTCTACTTCGAGGCACTGCTTGGAGAATTTGAGGTCACTGCTGATCAGTACACCTAAAGCCCATGTCACACGGACACTTTTTCTGGCATCTTTTGGTATTCTGGTACCAAAATATCTATCTATTTATCTATCTATCTATTTGTGTCTATTATGCTGAGAGTAAGCTACAAAAGAAAGATAATAAATAGGAGAATAGTATATTTTATTAACTTGTGTTATGAATTGTATTTTGTAAAATAAATATTATTAAACACACATCTTACCTTTTGGCTTTAATATTAACACCTTCTAATTGTCCACATCATCAACATGTACAGCCACAATCAAATATCCACCAACACTTTCCTTCCATTGTAGTAAATATCTTGGTAATAAAGAACAACATGTGTATAATTTTGCAGCACCACATAATAATAATAATTGAGGGGGTTGAGTTGACATAAGGTGTTGTATGATTATATTTTGATATGATACCGATTTATTTGGACGATGGAAGGAAAGTGTTGGTGGTTATTTGATTGTGGCTGTACTGTACATCCCAGATAATTAAATCCCCATCTCATTACATGCACCTTGAAATTCTGGATACAGTACTTGTATCTCACTCAGCAGCAGCACAAGAAACCACTTCCCATTAAATTTCCCTTAATATAAAATGGTCAGAATAGCTTTAACACATTGAATGGAGAGTGTAATATCACTACATTAATTTACAGGTACGTTATAATAATATAATTAAAAGAGTATGATGTTAAATTATGAAGTTATAGACAATGAGTGATAGGATAACTATGAATTGTATATTAAGTAAATTTGTGTTTGTGGTCACCTTGTATTCTCCTAAATTATAAAGTTATAGACAATGAATGATAGGATAACTATGAATTGTATATTAAGTAAATAATTTGTGTTTGTGGTCACCTTGTATTCTCCTAAATTATAAAGTTATAGACAATGAATGATAGGATAACTATGAATTATATATTAAGTAAATAATTTGTGTTTGTGGTCACCTTGTATTCTCCTAAATTATAAAGTTATAGACAATGAATGATAGGATAACTATAAATTATATATTAAGTAAATAATTTGTGTGTTTGTGGTCACCTTGTATTCTCCTGTTGACAATGTTGATGGCCTGAGTAGTGGACCTCTCAGCAAACCAATTGTCTCCAAGTAGAACCAACACTTCATTAGTGTGTAGGAGTCGACCCGGCATCAAGGCCAACCCACCAAATGGAACCATCACCTGACCAAACCAGGTATGAGATAAACAATAATGTATGTGTGTATAATAATGTATGGGTGTATAATAATGTATGGGTGTATAATAATGTATGGGTTTTTGGGGGGGTCGGAGGGGTTTTGGGGGGGGCGGGAATAGGGGGACAGGCTTTCTACCCCCCCCAGGCCTGTCCCCCTATTCCCGCACCCCCCAAACCCCCCCCCCCCCCAAATGTATGAGAAAACAATAATGTATGGGTGTATAATAATGTATGGGTGTATAATAATGTATGGGTGTATAATAATGTATGGGTTTTTGGGGGGGTCAGAGGGGTTTTGGGGGGTGCGGGAATAGGAGACAAGCTTTCTACCCCCCCCCCCAAGCCTGTCCCCCTATTCCTGCACCCCCCAAACCCCCCCCAAATGTATGAGAAAACAATAATGTATGGGTGTATAATAATGTATGAGAAAACAATAATGTATGGGTGTATAATAATGTATGGGAAAACAATAATGTATGGGTGTATAATAATGTATGAGAAAACAATAATGTATGGGTGTATAATAATGTATGAGAAAACAATAATGTATGGGTGTATAATAATGTATGAGAAAACAATAATGTATGGGAAAACAATAATGTATGGGTGTATAATAATGTATGGGAAAACAATAATGTATGGGTGTATAATAATGTATGGGAAAACAATAATGTATGGGTGTATAATAATGTATGAGAAAACAATAATGTATGGGAAAACAATAATGTATGGGTGTATAATAATGTATGGGAAAACAATAATGTATGGGTGTATAATAATGTATGGGTGTATAATAATGTATGGGTGTATAATAATGTATGGGAAAACAATAATGTATGGGTGTATAATAATGTATGGGTGAATATTAATTTGGCTATAGGAAGGAGTAAGGAAATAGAGAGAGAAGGAAAAAGAGAGAGAAGGAAAAAGAGAGAGAAGGAAAAAGAAAGGAAGGAAGGAAGGAGATAGACAGGAGGGACAGACAGCAAGCACAGAGGAAAAAGGAAGAAAGGAGAGACAGCAAGTACAAAGTAAGGAAAGGAGATAAAGAGGAGGGATAGAAAGCATAGAAGGAAAAGAAAGGAAGGAGTTAGGGAGGGAGAGAGGGAAGGAAGAAGGGAGAGGGAGGGAGGGTAGGAAGGATGAGGGAGGGACGGAAGGAAGGAAGGATGAGGGAGAGAGGGAGGGAGGGAAGGAAGGAGGGAGAGGGAGAAAGGGAGAAGGAGGAAAGGAAGGAAGGCAGGAAGGAAGGATGAGGGAGAGAGTGAAGGAAGTGGGAAGCAAAGGAGGGAAGAATGGGAGGAAGAAGAGAGGGAAGGAAGGAGGGAGAGAGGGAAGGAAGGAGGGAGAGAGGGAAGGAAGGATGAGGGAGAGGGAGGGAAGGAAGGAGGGAGAGGGAGGGAAGGAAGGAGGGAGGGAGGGAAGGAAGGCAGGAGGAAGGGAAAGGGAGAGAGGGAAGGAAAGCAAGAAGAGAGGGAAGGAAGGAGGAAGGGAGGGAAGGAAAGAAGGAGGGAGAGGGAAGGAAGGCAGGAGGAAGGGAGAGAGGTGAGGAAGGTAGGAAGGAGGGAAGGAAGGATGGGGAGAGTAATGGTTATAAATTTCTCTCTCTCAATCACCTGATATATAATTCTGAGTAAGGTAGAGAGTAAAGGAAGGAAGGGGGAAGGAAGGAAGTAGTAATGGAAGGAAGGAGGAAATGGGAAAGGAGAGAAGAAAGGAAGGGGGGGGAGGAAAGGGGAAAAGGAGAGAAGGAAGGAAGGGGGAAGGAAGGGGAGAAGGAGAGAAGGAGGGAGTAAATGGGGAATAGCAGAGAAGAGAGGAAGGGGGAAAGGAGAGGAGTAAGGAAGGAGAGGAGGAAAGGGGTGAAGGAGAGGAGTAAGGGAAGGGGGGGGAGGAGAAGGAGAAGGAAGGAAGAAGGGGAAGGAAGGAAGGGAGGATAAACTTTAGGATCTCTCTCTCTCTCTCTCTCTCTCTCTCTCTCTCTCTTTAACTCACCTGATGTGTAGTGGTGTGAGATAGTGTACACAGTCTCTTTTTAAGGTGTACATAATCGCTCTTGTACTCATGTAATTTACGTAATTCTTCCTGTACTCCCTCAAGTCTCTGAAATGTAATAATAATAAAAATAATAATAATAATAATAATAATAATAATATAATATCAGAAATAATAATAATAATAATAATAATAATAATAATAATAATAATAATAATAATAATATTAGAAATAATAATAATATAATAATAATTAAAGTATTATAATACATAAAATATAATAAAATTAAAATAATAATAATAATAGTAATAATAATAATAATAATAATAATAATAATAATAATAATAATAATAAATAATAATCATCATCATAATAATAATAATAATAATATAATATCAGAAATAATAATAATATAATAATAATTAAAGTATTATAATAAATAAAATATAAAATGAAAATTATAATAATAATAATAATAATAATAATAATCATAATAATAATAATAATAATGACGACAACAATAACGAAAATTTGTCATGTAAATATGAATGATAAATGGTTAATGAACTATATATATTTTATTAATTTTCCTCTCTTACACACACAGACACACACACACACACACTGTTTCTCTCTCTCACACTCACACAGACACAGACACACACACACACTCATACACAGTTTCTCACACACACACACACACACACACTGCTTCTCTCTCTCACACTCACACAGACACACACACACACTGCTTCTCTCTCTCACACTCACACAGACACATACACACACACACTGTTTCCCTCCCTCTCTCTCTCTCTCTCTCTCTCTCTCTCTCTCTCTCTCTCTCTCTCTCACCTCAGTATGTGCTGTTCTTAAGTGTACCAGGTCATTGAGTCTGTCTCGTACACTTGTCACACTAACGGATTGTGAAGTGTGTTGGTGTGTGTCTGTCATGCTGCCTTCACTTCACTTCACTCTGAAAAAACAAAACAAACATTAGGTCTTATATATGTGTGTCCCTCCTTTCTTCCTTCTCTCCCTTTCCCCTTCCTTTCTTCTCTCCTTTTCCCCTTCCTTTCTTCTCTCCTTTCCCATTTCCTTCACTCTGAGTAAAAAAAAAAAAAAAAAAAAAAAAAAAAAAAAAAAAAATTATGTGTGTTAGTTTTATTACACATAGCATATAAAATGTCTTGTTAATGTTACTTCACTCTTAAAAAAAAAAAACATTAATTAGGTCTTATATATGTGTGTGTTAGATTTGTACACATAAAATATAAAATGTCTTGTTAATTAATGTTACTTCACTCTGAAAACAACAACAAAAACATTAGGTCTTATATATGTGTGTTAGATTATTACACATAGAATAAAAAATGTCTTGTTAATGTTACTTCCCTCTGAACACAAAACAAAAACATTAGGTCTTATATGTGTGTGTGTTAGTTTGATTTGTACACATAGAATAAACTGTCTTGTTAATGTTACTTCACTCTGAAAACAAACCAAACATTAGGTGTTATATGTGTGTGTTAGTTTGATTTGTACACATAATATAAAATGTCTTGTTAATGTTGTTATTCACTGTTGGTGTTAATGGGGTGTGGGAGTAGGGGGGGGGGTTTAGGGGGGTGCAGGAGTAGGGGGGGTTTAGAGGGGTTCGGGAGTAGGGGGGGGTTTAGAGGGGTTCGGGAGTAGGGGGGGTTTAGGGGGTTCGGGAATAGGGGACAGGCTTGTGGGTGTGTGGGAGTAGGGGGCAGGCTTGGGGGGGGTGCGGGAGTAGGGGGGGGTTTAGGGGGGTGCGGGAGTAGGGGACAGGCTTGGGGGGGGTGATGGAGTAGGGGACAGGCTTGGGGGGGTGCGGGAGTAGGGGACAGGCTTGGGGGGGTGCAGGAGTAGGGGGGGTTTAGGGGGGTGCGGGAGTAGGGGACAGGTTTAGGGGGGTGCTGGAGTAGGGGACAGGCTTGGGAGGGTGCAGGAGTAGGGGGGGTTTAGGGGGGTGCAGGAGTAGGGGGTAACAACAACACATTCATTAATAACACAGTATTCTATGTTCTATGTTCTGGTGTTTAGAGCCTCCAGTCCAGTTGAGTGGGTTCGGTTCCTCAGGTGGCTACCATCCATTGGACTTCTGTTGATACACTTGTGAGATGGTAAGTTAGAATGTAATAATCCCAATCAAATAAGTAAGAATCAAATCAACCAAGTAAGTCACACCCACAAATTGATCCATTTAAATTCTAGTCGTACCCACGGGGAATCGAACCCCGGACCAGAGATATCTCAGGCGGTAACTGTACCGGGTAAGCCAAAGAAGTACTCTATTGGCGTAGCTTTCAAATTCCACCTTTAACTCTCAGGTCCGACCATTACAAGACTCAACAAGTGTAATAATCATCAGTGATCACAACATTATGCAGCTCAAAGCATTTTACAAATAGATGTATGTGTCTTTAGGTGTGTTTTGAATATCTCAGTGTTTTTGGAGTCATTGATGTATCCAGGCAATGTGTTGTAAGTTAGAGTCTTGGTGCAGAAAAAAGAAGGATCTTTTCCCAATATCTTGGTTAATTAACTCTTGGTTCGAGAAGTGTATGTGGCTGATGGGATATTCTCGTAAAGGGAATTAAACATTACATTCTGAAAACCTCCAGTCCAAAAGATCTTACGGACAAACGCTTCAATATTACCAAAAAAAGGACCAACTTGAACCAGTCGATAATTGATGCAAAATAAAAAAATAGGATAATAATTACAATAAAACCAAATAAATAACGTGATAATTACAATAAAACCAAATAAATAAAGATATAATTACACGTGTAGCCAAGATGGGAAGGTCTGTAATATCCACGTCCACGATGTTGACTAAAATAAAAGTGAACCAATGAACACCAAAACTAAAAAATATATCTATATGGTTTGTGTTTTGAATCAGCTGTTGCCTCTCCTCCCTCAGTTGGCCCTCAAGTCAATATTATTTATTCCCATGGTAATAATACTTCATCCATCATTAATCTTTTATATTAACCTTATGTCAATTATTATTTGTTCACTTTACATATTTAAGTGTGGTTGGAATCATGTTTGTAAAGCATACATGGGTTCATTTATGTTTATTTCAAAGACTCTACTTTTGGGGATATTATTATAACCAAAACATGGCATCTGATAGTTATTGGATTTTTATTTTCTATACTTTTTAATTATTTATCACGTATATCTATCTATATCTCTTTTTTCTGGTTCTATTGATCTTTTCTGTGTTATACATACAGGTGTAACCTATTTCTATATTATATATTTTTTGTTTATCTTTAATATTTCTCAAATACTCTGTTTGTCATCGTTGGTCGGGATTAGCCTTTTCAACGGGCCCATTATTTTTTTTTTTTTTTTTAATTAAAGTTTATTCATATCTTATTGTTGTAAAGGCCTGCAACGAAGGAGAAGGCTAAAGTATGCTGACCAGACCTTAGACAACTTTATAATATTTTAGGAAACTGTAGAATGCAGAAGGATGTGTTGGTAACTTGGTCCAAATCTTGTGGTCAAAATTGAAAAAGTAAAAGAAAAGTTATATAGTTTGTGGTCACAGTGAAAAAAAAAAAAAAAAAAATACAATAAAGGATGGGCTGCATGTCACTATATGCCTGGACTACCGAAGCAAATCCCAGGGAGATGGGACCAGAGAGCTTACTGATGTGATATTGGTACCAAGAATCCATAGACAATCAACGGAGTCATTGTACTGGTACCACTCCATCGTATATACCATGAATGTTCTTGAATATGGCCCAAAGAGTGAAGAAGCCTGATGTCACACGATGATTTGAGAGATTGAGAGTCTGAGGAAGAATACCAAGTGGTAGAGGAAGGAAGGTTCTGTTCCACAATGATAATTATGTGTATAATATTATTACTATCTGTCTGTCGACACATTATAACTTTGACTCACTTTCCTTCCTGTTGTAGCTACCTCACAATTAGCAAGACGTACCAGCTTCATGTGTGGCCAACGGTACAAAGAGAGTTTACTGTATACAGATTAATTTCAAATAGTACAATACAATACACACCCATAATACCAACAGTAGAAAACCAAGGCATTATTGTATAATTATGGGTGTGTAATGTACAGTTGAGTAAGGAGAAAGTGCAAGTAAAAGATGACTGTATATGTCAACATGTGGCAGTTGTTTGTAGTAAACCTTTGTATAACTTTATGAATGAATCACTAGTAATACAGAGGCAATGTAAGGTGAAATGTGATTGGCTGAACTTTGAGTGGTGGTGAAGATGATGACTAATTATACAGCCAAAATATTCTTGCACTTTCTACTTGCTTAAGGGGGTGCGGGAATAGGGGAACAGGCTTGGGGGGTGCGGGAATAGGGGGAAAGGCTTGGGGGGTGTGGGAGTAGGGGGACAGGCTTGGGGGGGGAGGGGGGGTTAGTGGGGTGCAGGAATAGGGGACAGGCTTTCTACCCACCCCAAGCCTGCACCCCCCCCCCCGAGCCTGTCCCTACTCCCACATCCCCCTAACCCCCCCCAAGCCTGTCCCCTACTCCTGCATCCCCCTAACCCCTCCCCCCCCAAGCCTGTCCCCCTATTCCCACACCCCCAAACCCCCTCCCCCCAAGCCTGTCTCCCTATTCCCACACCCCCAAACCCCCTCCCCCCAAGCCTGTCTCCCTATTCCCGCATGCCCCCCCCCAAGCCTGTCTCCCTATTCCCACACCCCCAACCCTGTCTCCCTATTCCCGCACCCCCCCCCAAGCCTGTCTCCCTACTCCCACACCCCCAACCCCCCCCCCAGCCTGTCCCCTTATTCCCGCACCCCTAACCCACCCCCCAAGCCTGTCTCCCTATTCCCGCACGCCCCCCCCCCAAAGCCTGTCCCCCTATTCCCGCACCCCCTTAACTGTACAATAAAGGTTTACTGTTCACACATTCATTACAAACAAGGCAATACATACTTATAATAACAATGGAATATTTACTATTTATTAGCATAAAGTTTTATAAAATGGATTTATAAATGTGTTTCATTACACCTAAGTGGCATTACAATTTATTAATACAAACTAAATTCACTGGTAAACTAAAGCATAATAATAATAATAATAATAATAATATACAGTTGTTCTTCTATAACATAAGTAGTATGTATATATTCATACATTATTTGTTACTACTGTAGACCCTAGATATACATACATACATACAGTGAATGAATAATTGTATCTACAATTTCTCTCCTAGTATAGTCGTTGTCAATAATAATCATCCACATATGGGTATCTCAAATGATTTACTGTCTAATGTTTTCACGTTCTCATATGATGTTCTTGTTTTAAGTAGTGTGTAGCTGCTTGTAGTAAATTAAAAGATGGTAGTTAACTTATTTATTGGACAGTTTATCAGCTAAGGAACAGAGGGAAGCTGTCAACATTTTACGTGTGTTACTCCTATATGGATGATTATATTTGACCACGACTGTACATACATACAGTGAATGAATAATTGTATCTATCATTTTCATTTTATACTCATTGAAAACCACCAAATGTTTTCACAGACTTTTCTTATTCAATACCATACAGAGGGTCCATTCCACAGTGGTTGGTAATGGTTTGTAAGCTCGCAAACTAAAGAATCTTAGTTAGCCTTGTAAATGACTTCTGGGTGAATTATTTAATGAATTTGTTGAGTAAACTATACAGTGATCATCATTATCTAACTTTTGGATAGATTTTGTAAAAGTGGATACTCAGCTTTTGGAAAATAATGAAGCCTTACAAGTTAGTGTGGTTGGTTGGGAAGCTACCAAACAAATACCACTGTGGAATCGACCCAGAGTATATAAGTGATTTACTGAACCTGTATTTAAATGTTATATGGGCTAAATTTAATAATCCTATATCAAGAGCCTACTGTATTAAAATGAGGTTAGGTTATTTATACAAAGAAAAAAAGAAAAGCAAAACTAGTACACAAATTAATTACAAAATAACAAAAATACAATTACGTCCATAACTTGCAATGCACACGGTGAAAATTGAATGAAAAAGATTCGTCCTGAAAATTTTTAATGCTAACTAACTTTTGACATTATAGAAACTGAACTACAAATAAAAAATATAACTGCAACATTATACAAATCTAACTTGTTATATTATTATACCTAAACCTGAACAAAAATATAACTTCTTTATTAATTTCAAAATGTTATGACAATGAGTGTGTGGAAACTCATTACACACATACACACACACACACATACTTACATTGTTCCACCATTACACACACACACACACATACACATTGTTACATTGTTCCATCACACACACACACACACACACACACACACACACACACATTGTTCCACCATCATTATTCTTGTGTAATGTTCAGTTCTCCTTCACTGGCAGTTAGCACCACAAATATCTTTAGCGTTTTGCATCTACCATCCTTTTTCAACAGTACCTTTTTACCTGTGAGAAAGAGAGAAGAGAGAGTATGGTAATAATTATGTGAGAGAGAGAGTGAGAGTATGGTAATAATTATGTGTGAGAGAGAGAGTATGGTAATAATTATGTGTGTGAGAGTATGGTAATAATTATGTGTGTGAGAGTATGGTAATAATTATGTGAGAGAGAGAGTGAGAGTATGGTAATAATTATGTGTGAGAGAGAGAGTATGGTAATAATTATGTGTGTGAGAGTATGGTAATAATTATGTGTGTGAGAGTATGGTAATAATTATGTGTGAGAGAGTATGGTAATAATTATGTGTGAGAGAGTATGGTAATAATTATGTGTGAGAGAGTATGGTAATAATTATGTGTGAGAGAGAGAGAGTATGGTAATAATTATGTGTGTGAGAGTATGGTAATAATTATATGTGTGAGAGTATGGTAATAATTATGTGTGAGAGAGTATGGTAATAATTATGTGTGAGTGAGAGAGTATGGTAATAATTATGTGTGAGAGAGTATGGTAATAATTATGTGTGAGAGAGTATGGTAATAATTATGTGTGAGAGAGTATGGTAATAATTATGTGTGAGAGAGAGAGAGTATGGTAATAATTATGTGTGAGAGAGTATGGTAATAATTATGTGTGAGAGAGTATGGTAATAATTATGTGTGAGAGAGAGAGAGTATGGTAATAATTATGTGTGAGAGAGAGAGAGAGTATGGTAATAATTATGTGAGAGAGAGTATGGTAATAATTATGTGTGAGAGAGAGAGAGTATGGTAATAATTATGTGTGAGAGAGTATGGTAATAATTATGTGTGAGAGTATGGTAATAATTATGTGTGAGAGAGTATGGTAATAATTATGTGTGAGAGAGTATAGTAATAATTATGTGTGAGAGTATGGTAATAATTATGTGTGAGAGAGTATGGTAATAATTATGTGTGAGAGAGTATGGTAATAATTATGTGAGAGAGAGAGAGAGTATGGTAATAATTATGTGTGTGAGAGTATGGTAATAATTATGTGTGAGAGAGAGAGTATGGTAATAATTATGTGTGAGAGTATGGTAATAATTATGTGTGAGAGAGTATGGTAATAATTATGTGTGAGAGAGAGAGAGTATGGTAATAATTATGTGTGAGAGAGTATGGTAATAATTATGTGTGAGAGAGTATGGTAATAATTATGTGTGAGAGAGTATGGTAATAATTATGTGTGAGAGAGAGTATGGTAATAATTATGTGTGTGAGAGTATGGTAATAATTATGTGTGAGAGAGTATGGTAATAATTATGTGTGAGAGAGTATGGTAATAATTATGTGTGAGAGTATGGTAATAATTATGTGTGAGAGAGAGAGAGTATGGTAATAATTATGTGTGAGAGAGAGAGAGTATGGTAATAATTATGTGTGAGAGAGTATGGTAATAATTATGTGAGAGAGAGAGAGTATGGTAATAATTATATGTGTGAGAGAGTATGGTCATTTGATTGTGGCTGTACATACATGCTTGCTTGACAAAAGTTTGGATCATCAACTCTATATTTCTGTAGTGAACGTCAACAAGAGCAGAGGTCATAACTTGGTATTTTAAAAAGTATATGTTTCATTATTCGTTTTTATATGTTTCATTATTCGTCTTTATATGTTTCATTATTCGTTTTTATATGTTTCATTATTCGTTTTTATATGTTTCATTATTCGTTTTTATATGTTTCATTATTCGTTTTTATATGTTTCATTATTCGTTTTTATATATACATTTACAAGATATAGATGCCTGCGTCCAACTGCTTAAGGGGGTGTGGGAATAGGGGGGTGCGGGAGTAGGGTGACAGGTTTGGGGGGGTTTTGGGGGGTGCGGGAGTAGGGGACAGGCTTGGGGGGGGGGAGTAGGGGGACAGGATTGGGGGGATTTTGGGAGGTGCGGGAGTAGGGGGACAGGCTTGGGGGTGGGGGTTAGGGGGGTTCGGGAATATGGGACAGGCTTTCTACCCACCCCAAGCCTGTCCCCTTATTCCCACACACCCCTAAACCCCCCCCAAGCCTATCCCCCTATTCCCACACACCCCAAAACCCCACCAAGCCTATCCCCCTACTCCCGCACCCCCCTAAACCTCCCCCCAAGCCTGTCCCCCTATTCCCACACACCCCTAAACCCCCCCCCCCAGCCTATCCCCTTATTCCCACACCTCCCAAACCCCACTAAGCCTGTCCCCCTACTCCCGCACCCCCCAAAACCCCCCCCTATTCCCACACACCCCGCACCCCCCCCAAGCCTATCCCCCTAAACCCCCCCCCCCCAAGCCTATCCCCTTATTCCCACACCTCCCAAACCCCACTAAGCCTGTCCCCCTACTCCCGCACCCCTCTAAACCCCCCCCCCTCCAAGCCTATCCCCCTATTCCCACCCCCCCCCTCAACTGACCTTTGGCAATACAAGCGTTGGCAGCTGTTTTGAGACTGTATGTGTTGCCTTTGTTGTTGTTGTCAGCAACCTGTAGCTTACCAACACCTTCAATCACATAGAAGTTCTGTTGGTAAGAAGAAACATTTATAAATATACAGTATATAAGATGATTGAGGGGGTGCAGGAATAGGGGGGCAGGCTTGGGGGGGGTGGGGGGTGCGTGGGTTTTTGGGTGGGTTGGGAGGGTTTTGGGGGGTGCGGGAGTAGGGGGAGAGGCTTGGAGGGTGGGTAGGGGGACAGGCTTGGAGGGGGGGTTACGGGGATAGGCTTGGAGGGGGTGGGTTAGGTGGGTGCGGGAATAGGGGTACAGGCTTGGGGGTGGGTAGAAAGCCTGTCCTCTATTCCCACACACACTTCAATCACATAAATGTTCTGTTGGTAATAATATGAAACATTTATATTTAATTATTATATACAGTAGGCACCTCTATGTAAGATGATTAATTAAACATTTATAAATATACAGTTGGCACCTCTATAATAATAAGATGATTAATTAAGGGGGTGCGGGAATAGGGGGACATAATAATAATAATAATAATAATAATAATAATAATAATGATAATAACAATAACGATGATAATATTAATAATAAAAATAATTATAATAATAATAATAATAATTATAATAATAATAATAACGATGATAATATTAATAATAAAAATAATAATAAAAATAATAATAATGATAATAATAATGATAATAATAATGACGACGATAATATTAATAATAAAAATAATAATACTAATAATAATAATATTACCGTATATCTGGTGGTATTCCAGACTAAATTGCCGCGTTCTATGAAGATAAATCCAGCGTACAGGTCCAGTTTTGTGTCTTGGTAACTAACAGCCAGGAAACACTTGTACTCCTTGGTCTCAAACGGTGTGAAGGAAAGGTTCTCAAATTTCATCTCCTTGGCTTTGGGAGTGACTAGACCCTTCTCACTCTCAGACAGTCCCTCCATTTCTTCTCTCTCAGACAGTCCCTCCATTTCTTCTCTCTCAGACAGTCCCTCCATTTCATCTCTCTCAGACGGTCCCTCCATTTCTTGCCTCATTCCTTTCTCTGTGAATTCAATACAAGATTATGAGTTATTATTATTTCAAGTTTTCAAAGCTTATTATTATCTCAAGTATTCAAAGCTTATTATTATCTCAAGTTTTCAAAGCTTATTATTATCTCAAGTTTTCAAAGCTTATTATTATCTCAAGTTTTCAAAGCTTATTATTATCTCAAGTTTTCAAAGCTTATTATTATCTCAAGTTTTCAAAGCTTATTATTATCTCAAGTTTTCAAAGCTTATTATTATCTCAAGTATTCAAAGCTTATTTCCTTGGCTTTGTGAGTGACCAGACCTTTCTCTCTCTCCGACAGTTTTTTCATTTCTTGCCTCATTCCTTCCTCTACCAAGATGGCTACCAAGTCTAAGAGAACTAAGTTATGAAGAAAGACTAAAGGAACTAAAGTTACCTTAACTGGAAGAAAGATGAAAGAGAGGAGATATGATCATGGTTTACAAATGTGTCAGAAAAAGAAAAGATAGATATAGAAAATTTGTGTCAACAAGGAATACCTACAATGAGAGGACACAGTAAGAAATTAATTAAAAGATGATGAGATAAAGATGTACAGAAATATAGCTTTTCAAATAGAGTAATAGATCAATGGAACTAATTACCAGAAGAAGTGGTGTGTGCCAAAAACTATCTATCTATCTATCTATAGCTCCGACGCCTCGTTCCCTCCGGGAACTCCCTCCAAGGGGGTGGCCACGGCAGTAGTGCCTCCAGTTTTCCCTGTTCCAACACTCCCTCCTTACTTGGTCCAGCCTTACACTACCCCTTACATTTCTCTCCTTTACATACTCTTCCACTCTGTTCTGCCATCTAACCGGTGGTCTGCCTCTCACACCAGGTGCCACAACTTCACCTTTTCTGGTGAGGGCTGGTTCTATCCAGAAATGA
The DNA here is from genome assembly GCA_033782935.1 of Petrolisthes cinctipes. Classification (NCBI taxonomy): domain Eukaryota; kingdom Metazoa; phylum Arthropoda; class Malacostraca; order Decapoda; family Porcellanidae; genus Petrolisthes; species Petrolisthes cinctipes. The sequence goes on along the minus strand of JAWQEG010002911.1, from coordinate 54,676 downwards.
GGAATCTGGCATCCTCTACCACACCCTGGCCTGTTCTGTCTGTCTCCTTACTCTCATCCCTTCTGGGTAGCCGACGAGATCGCCCGATCGGGTGGCACAACAAGGAAGACTACAGACGGTGGGAATGTTGGCCCAGGGATACATGCCCGTGAGCCAGCAGTCCCCTCGTCTGCTGCCTTCGAAGAAACTGATCTCACTATCACCCTGACTTCCATTTGGGGGTCCGAGCATCTGCGCGGCTTCGGTCAACCAGACTCGGAACTGATCGGCCAGACAGTCTGGGGAACTACAACAACAACAACAACTTCACCTTCTTTACAAATTCCTCGCCTTGCATTCTCTCTACATGTCCAAACCATGCCAAAAACATACATAACTTTAATTTAAACAAACAACCACTGCACCTGTTATGTGTTGCTTAGATGTTGTAGGTGTGTGTGATGATGTTGTAGGTGTGTGTGATGACGTTGATGGTGTGTCGAGTATATTGAGTCCAGGGTAACACAGTCGCCTTCTCTTTAGTGTTGATCTCAGCGTGGGTGTAGAAGTAGTACTGGTGGAGGTGGAGTCCTGGTCATCAGTCTGTATTATCGGTGACTTACTTTGTGTTCGTGGACTCTAGTGGGGGAGGGGGGAATGAAGGGGTTAGCATTTTATTTGTTGGGGATATATTTCTCTCTCTCTCTCTCTCTCTTTCTCTGTGGGTAGTACTTGTTGGGAATATATTTCTTTCTCTCTCTCTCATGGGTCAGAAATATACAAAATAGTTTTCCTTCGTTTATGTGGACTCTAGTGGGTGAGAGAAGAGACAGTAATTGTTTTGGATATATATGTATATATATATATATATATATATATATTTGTCTCTGTCCCCCTCTCTCTCTCTCTCTCTCTCTCTCATGGGTCAGAAATATACAGAACATGTCTCCTTTTTCTATACATATTTGTCTGTCTGTCTCTTTCCCTCTCTGTGTGTTGTGGATATATTAGACTGTCTCTCTCTTTCTCACACACACAAGTGGAAAAATGAAATCTGAATACAGAAATAAGTAACAGAAACACACAACAACACTTTTTAAAATCAGTCACACCAATAAACTACAACGTCGACGAAAAGTTCTCTCAAAGGAAGTCGTTTAATAATATAATAAGCCCTCGATATAAGATTATTAAATTTAACACATAAATTATATCCTTATTATACAGACTCAGTAAATCACTTAGTCTGTATGGTAATGAATAACAGAAGGCTGGGAAAATATTTAGTGATCTTCAATGAGTGTAAAATGAAGTGATAGAAAATGTAAAAGTCCTGGTATTTATGCATTTTATATCCAGAATCTATTGTACATTGGACCATCACTATTACTCACCATAACAACATATTGAGATGGATGCATGGCAGGTTTTCTCTTGGCTCTCATGTGTTTGGTTTTGGTGGTAGTGTTTGTAGTTATGTTTTTGGACTTGTGTGTTGGTTTGGGTGGAATGTGTGACTTGTGATTGCTTATGGTGTTTGTAGTATTGGTGGTATATGTGTTTGTGGTGATGTTTTTGTGTTTGCGTATTGGTTTTGGTGGGATGTGTGACTTGTGTGTAATAATGTTCACTTCGCCAGTCTCCATTTTGGTCACTTCTGCAGTTTCAAAGTTCCAGAACTCGAGTGGTTTGATGCGCGCCCGACCTGACCTCCTTAACAAACTGGTCTCTGTAATAATTCAGTAAATGATTATTGGAAACAGCATTGTACAGCCACAATCAAATATCCAACCACACTTTCCTTTCATCGTAGTAAATATCTTGGTAATAAAGAACAACACGTGTATGATTTTGCAGCACCTCATAATAATAATTGAGGGGGTTGTTGAGTTGACGTAAGGTGTTGTTGTATGATTATATTTTGCAGCACCTCATAATAATAATAATAATTGAGGGGGTTGTTGAGTTGACGTAAGGTGTTGTTGTATGATTATATTTTGCAGCACCTCATAATAATAATAATAATTGAGGGGGTTGTTGAGTTGACGTAAGGTGTTGTTGTATGATTATATTTTGCAGCACCTCATAATAATAATAATTGAGGGGGTTGTTGAGTTGACGTAAGGTGTTGTTGTATGATTATATTTTGCAGCACCTCATAATAATAATAATTGAGGGTGTTGTTGAGTTGACGTAAGGTGTTGTTGTATGATTATATTTTGCAGCACCTCATAATAATAATAATTGAGGGTGTTGTTGAGTTGACGTAAGGTGGTGTTGTATGATTATATTTTTATATGATACTGATTTACGGTATTTGCACGATGGAAGGAAAGTGTCGGTGGATATTTGATTGTGGCTGTACATATAACTCATAATATATACTGTACCTCCTTAACAAGCGTGTGTCTGTAATAATTCAATACATTAATACAAAATTTATTATTGTACATATGTATATAACTTTTAATTTACCTTTTTAATAAATGGCTCTCTGTTATAATTCAATACAATAAGGGGAGAGTTTCTTGTTGGTAAATTGGTGCACCTTGATTCCTCCAAAGTATGCAAGGAAACAAGCACAGATGAACAAAACTAATGGTGTTATGTTGCTTGGAATTGTTTGGAGGAATTATTTGCTCCATATTTACCAACACAGTACAGTACTAACCCCTTAATACAAAACCTAACACATATAACTCCCAATGTACAGTACAGGGCTAACTTTAATTTAAGCCTTAACGAGCTTGTAATAATTCAATACATTAATGCAGAATCTGATACTGTACCTATAACTCATATTTGACTGCCTAAAAAAACAAAAAACACACACACACACAAATAAAAATCTAACAATGGTAACAACTTCAATTTAGTAATGCAAAATCATGCACCTATAATAACAACAACAACAAAATAATTAAAAATATATATATATACCATTTGCTATATATAAAAAAACCACCTTACCATTTGTTGATGTGACGAGCGTAGAAGTGAATAATGATGTGCTGCTGATGATGTTGTTGTTATTGTTTTGTTGTTGTTGTTGTTGTTGTGTTGGTATGTGTGTGTTGCTTGGTCTCTTGTTACAATCTGTGCTGGTGGTATTAGCTTTGGTATTTGTGGTTTTAGCTTTCACATAAGTGGTGGTATTGCCTTTGATAATAGTAGTGTTGTTTGTAGTGGTGTTTGTAGTGGTGTTGGTGGTGTTTGTAGTGGTGTTGGTAGGGGTGTTGGTAGTGTTGTTGGTGGTGTTGTTGTTGGTGTTGTTGGCAATTACACTCACACCTCTCACACCAGTCTCTGTGACTTGTATAGTGGTGGTGTTGTTGTTTTCACCCCATGTGTCTTCAGTTGTGTCATCGTTTTCCTCCTCTGCGATGGAGTCAAGTGTTGGCTCAGCGATGAACGAGGCTGCCTTCCTGTGGTGGTGGTGGGGGCGGCGGCGGAGGGGGGGGGCGGGGCAGAGGGGTACTTTGAACACACCAGTATCATCCACTCCTCTGTTACCCGCTCTGAACACCTCATCACCAGTTCTCATTTTGGTGGTACCGGTACTGGTTGTTGTTGTGTCTAGATTGATGAGGGAGTGACAGCTGACCATGGTACTGCTTACAATGTTTCTGAAGCTTGGTAACTCCAGCTGTGTTTGGCTCTGTAGTGTGTTGTTGTTGTTGTTGTTGTTGTTCTTCAGTGTATTGGATTTGCTGTAAACTGACACTTCACCCTCTTCCTTCTTTTCTTCCTCGTCGTCCGTTGCTTTGCCATTAACAGAGACTTCTACCTTCCCTTCCCCCTCCTTAGGTCCTTCTGTGTTTGTTTGTTGGTGTGCACAGTTTGTATTGTTTACATTCTCCATGGTAGTGTCACAAGGCTCATCTGTCGTCTGCTCCATTGTAATCCCATCTGAGAATCACAAAAATATTTTATACTGAATATATCAGGGGATCATACACAATTTCTCATTTATACAATAATCTCATAGACAAATTACAAAGCCATAAAAGGGGTGCGGGAATAGGGGGACAGGCTTGCGGGGGGTTTAGCGGGGTGCGGGAATAGGGGGACAGGCTTGGGGTGGGTAGAAAGCCTGTCCCCTATTCACGCACCCCCCTAACCCCCTCCCCCAAGCCTGTCCCCCTACTCCCGCACCCCCCAAAACCCCCCCAAGCCTGTCCCCTACTCCCGCACCCCCCTAACCCCTCCCCCCATCATACAGCTCTTTGTACCATGACTTATAATGAAAAGATATACAGCAGTTCAGTTCAGTAAGGAAAATACAGTACAAAAAATTGAATGTAATAAATAAAAGGAGACTGGCACATGGGACAAAATAAGAGCATAACAGAGGTAGGTGTGTGTGTGTGTGTGTGTGTGTGTGTGTGTGTGTGTGTGTGTGTGTGTGTGTGTGTGTGTGTGTGTGTGTAGGGGTTTTCATAATGTTTCATGACTTAAAATTTAATCCTCATACAAGACAGCAACAAAACAAATGGCACACTCACACACACACACACAACACTCACTGTACCCTTACACACACTCACACAACAACTGACACTTACTGTACACACACACAAAGAAATGGTCAAGAAAATACTAATATCCTTTATAAGGCCTACCTTGGAATATGCTGCAGTAGTATGGAACCCACATTTAAAGAAACATATCACTAAATTAGAAAAAGTACGAAGAGCAGCAACAAGATGGCTACCAAGTCTAAGAGAACTAAGTTATGAAGAAAGACTAAAGAAACTAAAGTTACCTTAACTAGAAGAAAGATTAAAGAGAGGAGATATGATTATGGTTTACAAATGTGTCAGAAAAAGAAAAGATAGATATAGAAAACTTATGTCAACAAGGAATACCTACAATGAGAGGACACAGTAAGAAATTAATTAAAAGATGAGATAAAGATGTACAGAAATATAGTTTTCCAAATAGAGTAATAGATCAATGGAACAAATTACCAGAAGAAGTGGTGTGTGTCAAAAACATACATAACTTTAATGAAAAATATGATAATTAGGTTTTAAAAAATGGAATATTACGAGCTTGACTCAATCCTGTAAAGATACAAATACATGGTAAGAACAATACTACAATTACCACTCAATGTACACAAACACACATACCTAAACAACAACCGACACTTACTGTACACACACACAACACAATAATAGACACTTGCTGTACACACACACACACACACGCACAACAACAACTGACCCTCACTGTACACACACACACACACAGATATGCACACAACACACACACACACACACAGATATGCACACAACACACACACAGATATGCACACAACACACACACACACACACAGATATGCACACAACACACACACAGATATGCACACAACACACACACACACACACAGATATGCACACAACACACACACACACACACACAGATATGCACACAACACACACACACACACACAACAACTAACCCTCACTGTACACACACACACTCACACACAGACATGCACACAACAACTGACACACACACACACACACACACACAACAACAACTAACCCTCACTGTACATATAACACATATACATACCAACCAATAACTTAACAAAACACTCCTTAATTTTTATCTTCTTCCCTGGCGGCTTCTCCTCTCTTTCATTCTCCATCTTCCTCTTTTTTTTTTCTTCAATGCTTCTGCGTCTTGTGTTATTAACCGAGTCTATCATTTTTCCGCTATTCCCCGTCTTTTCTTCACCAGCATTTGTTTTCTTCTTTCCTGCCTTGGTAATTCTGGCATCATCATCATCATCTCCTGTTTGGATCTTATTACCATCTCCTGTTTTATCTTTTTCGCTTGGTACTTCCTTCCGCCGCACACCACTGAGTCGAGTCTTGTTATTTTTATTATTATTATTCTCGGCTTTTCCATCTTCATTTTCTTCTTTTTTCCTCCTCTTGCTACTGAGTTGGGTGTTATTGTTGCTGTTGTTATTGGTCTTGTTGTTGTTGTTATTTGTAATCTTAGTTCTGGATATAGTAGTGGGGTTGTGAGAGTAGGCTGTGATGAGTGATGTGTTAGTGGTGAGTACTGTGATGTCGTAGGTGATGTCCGTCGGTTCCACGTCTTCCTCCAACTCAAATTCCCAGAACTTCAGTGGGCGGATTTTTCGCCGTCCGGAACGTCGCATGACGGCGGAGTCATCCATGGCTGTCTGTGGCCGAGAAAGAGAAAATTATGGTTAGCCCCTGGCTAGTACAGTGGTAACACGCTTGCCTCACATCTGTGAGGTCGGCCGGTGGAGCCTTGCCCAGGCCCGAGAGTTTAAAACTGTTTACTGGGGGGCTACTACCATGGCTGGGCACCATGGTGGGGAGTTGGGCTGGCCTGGCTGACGTTCTGGAGAATATCTCATCAGAGATAGATACCAGAACTAAAACCTTGTGTAACTTTAACATGGAGAACATACATATAGGCTTATAGTACTGTAGTGTAGAAGGAATATACAGTGACAACAACAAAGTTTAGTGTAGTAATACCTTGTTTTGTACTGTTTGTGTTATGGGTGTGTACTGTACTGTTTGTAATGAATATGTGTACAGTAAATTAACCTTCTTTGTACATTACACACACATATACCCAGTGGTGGATAATGATTCATAGGAAACAGTATAATATAAACCCGAACCAACAATCACTCATCAGTTCATCCAAACACTCTAAAACAACACAAAGCTTCATACACGACCTCCTGACATCCACCCATCTGAATCCTCCCTTCCCTGTGAATACAGAGTGCACCTGGCAAGGCTGCAGTGTGGCCACCACCGTGACCACCCGGCCCTTCTGACATATCACAAGAGGCTGGATGGAACCATTGTAGATGTCTGTCTGGGATGCAACACAACACCCCATTCTATTAAACTCATTATTGAAGACTGCAATACACACAACCACACTCGCCAACAACACAACATACACTCTCTGAGGGCACTGTGGGAAAGCCTGGTTCAGGCCATGACCTTCCTCAGGAGCTTGGGGCTGCTGGGCCTGACACCTTGACGAACTTCAACAACAACAACCAACGGTATTTATTGAAAGAATTACCGTTTTGTAGCAGTGTTGCCAGATCCGACTAGGTCCCAGTATTTTGCCCCGGTCATTTCCTGTACTTTATCACGGTTATTTCCCCGTAGTCTGCCCAGGTTAGGTCCCGGAAGTCTGATGCGGTCTAGGTTAGGTCAGGTCAGGTAAGGTCAGGCTAATTTCAAAATGCCCCATTTGAATATGCCCTATCTTGGAAATGGGGCATTTGTGGAGGAAATGCCGGTAAATATTGAATGAATTACCGTTATTGGGTACGTTTTTTCTACCTTCATTACCCACTTATATAGACCATTCTAAGACTATTTTCTTCTATGGCATTTCCTCCGCAAATGCCCCATTTCCAAGATAGGGCATATTCAAATGGGGCATTTTGAAATTAGCCTGACCTTACCTGACCTGACCTAACCTAACCTAGACCGCATCAAACTACCGGGACCTAACCTGGGCAAACTACCAGGAAATAATCGTGATAAAGTACAATAAATGACAGGGGTAAAATACTGGGACCCAACCGGATCTGGCAACACTGCTACAAAACGATAATTCTTTCAATAAATACCGAAAAATCGTATGCAATAACGGTAATTCTTTCAATATTTACCCAACCAACATTACAAAATGGTGTATTCCTGTATAATAAGAATAACAACTAATTTAAGGCCATGGTATACTTTTGGTACATTGGACGGCCATGAACATCGGAATGGCAACATCTGAAAAACAAATATTTGCCAGTTTTATAATATGAGATTTACTGGTGATAATTATTGTTGTTTATAATTAGTGAACCTTTAATAAGTTACATAATACCTTGTTGTTATGTTGTTGTAATCTGTTGTTTGTTTGTTTCTTTTATTTAAGCTTCCCAGGGCATTATATAGGCTCTGGGTGGTGTATTACGCTTACCTCCTTATTTTAAACAACAACAATAACTTCCTCGTCTTCTAAATCTTTTACCAAGGCGCCAACAACAAACCGTTGGAGACATTACCACCATATCAACGGCGCATCCTATTATATCATTGTTTTATACGTTCAGCTCTTTTATCTTATTTATTATTATCTACAAACATTTTTAGTCTAATTAGGTACACATTAGTGCCACAAACTAAAAATTTGCCTGCTATTTTATTCTCTTCTATGCGCTCCCGTCTGCTTCCCTTTATTCAGATTTATTCTTAATTATTAGGTCGTTTTCTTTACTATATTATATACTCATTATACCAAGGATTCAGTAATAGAGTCCTTGATAACAGACCACTGAGCTGTATTCAGATTCCCCAACGAAGTTAATGATAAGAACTTAAGAAGATGTTTCAGCAGTGGTCAATCAATATTGGAAGGAAAATTTGACGACCATCTTTGGCTTCAAGAATTTGTTCTGCTGATTAGTTTTCGTTTTTTGTCATGTTGCCAGTTTTGATAAAACAAGACAGACAATACGGCTACGTCGATTAGCAGTACCAACTATCTTCTCCTTCCCTGTACATCTTTGTAATATATATATATAATTAAGTAATTGTGTTGTATGTTATATATTGTAAATTAATTGATTATACCTATGTGACCTAATAAATCACACACACACACACAAATTATAAGAGATGGGTAGGCTACTGTTATAATGAAACACCACATCCAGACTATGCCGCCAGAGGCACCATTTTCACGAGTTGTGAAAAGTTCAATTTCATAGATAATGAATGGTCCATCACAAGGCGATGTGTTCAATGTGTACCTTGATGTTGCTTACACTTATGCCTGTATAATACACCGACTCATTATCTGGCCCTACACCTCTACATGCCTGTATAGTTAACCAGTGGTTTCTTTTTTTTTTCTTTTTATGTTTTTCAGAGAGGTGAACACTGCAGTAATTGGCCCGAGTTGTCCTGATAACCTGTCTGTTGGATTCTTGTAGATTGACCCATTTAGTCACAGTAATCTGCCCCAGTAAAATCTTGGTATTCTTCTCCGGTTTGGTCTCGGTAATCTGCCTCGGGTTTAGTTCCAGTTGTGCTTTTTTTTTAGATCAAAACCACCCATGATCTTTATATATTCCACAACAATGTTTGACCTGCAGCAGGACTCTATCTATTTGCCTGTTGGTGACTTGGTTTAATCCACCACTGCAGGTTGTTGAAATGAGGTGAACTGTATCTTTACAGTTTACAGTATCTTTGTAGTTTTTACCAAGTACAAGTAGTTTAATTCCCTTGAAGCCATCCATTCATCTATATACAGCACCTCATTCTTCAACATATGGGTAATCTTCATAGTAAACCCAACTCTGTGTTTTCTCAGTGTACCCGTGGCCGTTTGTTGTTGCATGCTGGTATATGGATAGAGGTCTAGGAATAGTGCTGCTGAAGAGTAGAAGGATGGTGTTATTAAACTAATGTACTTCCTCGAGGAAAAGTTCTCTTCAGTGTTCATTATCTTGCAATGCGAATGTAGTAACAAACTGCCTTTTTGTCAAAGATCAAGTTTAATAATATCATTCCAAGTTGTCCTATCCCATGTTGTGATCCAAGCTGTAAACACCTGTATGTCTGGTAAGTGGGAAGGCTGTGCTCTCAGTTATGGTCATGTCTGTCTATCTTCATTTGCTGCTCTTTTGGCCTTTCCTTTATATATATATAGTAATGCCTTGTATTCCACTGTTGTTATGGGAATGTATTATACTGTTTTATATGAATCTGTGAAGAAATGAGTCAAAGTAAAAAACACGTGAAGGATGAGACTGTATTTTATTTTAGTCAGATCCCAAATCAATTTGATCACACAGAGTTTCTCACAAAACACAAAAAATTATACTTCTTTATGATTACAGAATTTATTTTTTTATAAACATTAATCAGACTCAATTGTGCACATCATTTTCATTACATACTAATATCTTAAATTTCTATAATGTTGTTGAAATGCCAAGCAGAATTATAAATTAATAATGGTTGAAGTTTGTTCTCTACTGAATGTACCTTTCTGAAGTAACCTTCCTCATTTCTAATAAGGCTTTGTCTCGTACAGTTAGTATTTATACATTTTTACAATTTTACATCAACCTAATGTGTTAACTGAATAAAGAACACAAAGGAAATTGTTAGTTAAGTCAGGCAAGATACTCAGCATACTGGAGAAAAGAAGGAAAATGAGGAAGGTATATACAGTTTTTCAGGCATGAGGGAGTGTGTGTGTGAAGAGTAACATTATAGTTGGATGTTTGGGTGAATGTGGTACAGTGAGCAACAACAGTAGTGTCACGAAATAATAAACATAAGCTGATGGGCTAAATATTCTGCTGTTTCCTGCCTTGTGTCATCATTTAAAAAAACATAAGCTGATGGGCTAAATGTTCTGCTGATTTCTGCCTTATGTCGTCATTTATATTTAAAGGGCTGTATTTATGGAAGGGGTTAGTACAATGTTGGTCAATCTGGATCAACTCATTCCTCCAAACTATTTCAAGCATCAGGACACCATCATTTTTGTCAGTCTGGTCCTGTTTCCTGGCATACATTGGAGGAATCAAGGCAGTCCAATGTACAGTTGGACACAGGAATGGGTGGTACAGCCCAAGTGAAAGATGGTCAATTTCTGCCAATATCAAGTTCCTTATTAGTGCCAAATAGGAGACATCAGGGGCAGAAGTCAGTATTGAGGATGGTAATAAAAAGCAAGTACCTGATAATAGACACTGGTTAGGTTAGGTTAGGTTAGGTTGGTAATTAGGAGGGGCAGAAGTCAGTATTGAGGATGGTAATAAAAAGCAACTACCTGATAATAGACACTGGTTAGGTTAGGTTAGGTTAGGTTGGTAATTAGGAGGGGCAGAAGTCAGTATTGAGGATGGTAATAAAAAGCAAGTACCTGATAATAGACACTGGTTAGGTTAGGTTAGGTTGGTAATTAGGAGGGGCAGAAGTCAGTATTGAGGATGGTAATAAAAAGCAACTACCTGATAATAGACACTGGTTAGGTTAGGTTAGGTTAGGTTGGTAATTAGGAGGGGCAGAAGTCAGTATTGAGGATGGTAATAAAAAGCAAGTACCTGATAATAGACACTGGTTACTCAAATGGGACAAGTATCTTTCACCTGGGCTGTACCACCCATTCATGTGTCCAACTGTACCAAAATTATACTATCCCATTAATGTTCAGACAAAATCGCTACACTCAAAATCTACACCCTCAATGTACAGGTGGGAAAATATATTGGAACTTGACTAGTCTTATGATACACGAAGGCACATAAAATATACACACACACACACACATACGCACTCCTACATGTATACACACAGATTGAGAACAAGGTGCGTGAAGAGAACAAAACAAAGTACACACACACGCAATCCAAAATTTGTATCCAGGGTTGTTGAAGTTTCGAATAATTTGACATACTTGTGACCCAATTACCACGCTTATCCTGTTTCATAATTATTTGCTTGAGCTCGCTAAATACTCGATCAGGCTATTTGAAGCAAGCCTGGATACATATTTTGGATTGAGAGTGTACGGTAAGATGATTAAATTGAACTTAGTCTGTATGGTAATGAATAACAGGAGCCTGGGATAACATTGAGTGGTGTGGTCTTCAATGAGTGTAAAATAAAGTGGTGGTGTTTGGTTTGGATACAAGATTTTAAGGGAGGAAGTTTTGTGTTGGTTGGTAATTCTGGAGCAACTGAATCCTCCAAACTATTCCAAGCAACAACAGAACACCATTATTTTTGTGCTATTCTGGTCCTGCTGTTTCCTAGCATATTTTGGAGGAATCAAGGCACTCCAATGTATCAAAAAAAAAAAAAATGAATTACCACCTTAATTCACTGTATATCAAAAGTAGCAGATATGTATGTATAAGTTTTAGTTACATCTGCATTACACAACACACATCATCCCAGCACATCAGTAAAGGCATGTGTCAGGGCATCCCGGGTTGTGTCTATCTGGGCATCTGTGAGGTTCTTGTGTACGGTGATGCGTATGGAGGGTTGGGGTGCGTTGGCTTCTCGGTCATATAGGTAGCTGGCCACCGTCACCGCCACACCGTACTCCTCTGCCTGGTGGTGGAGAAATGTCAAATGTAACCACCAATGTAACCACCCATGTAACCACCCATGTATTTATTTATAAGAGTTCTGTTAGTAAGGGGATAGATAGTACAGTGTTGGTAAATCTGGAGTTAAGGGGGTGTGGGAATAGGGGGACAGACAGGCTTGGGGGGGTGTTTAGGGGGGTGCGGGAGTAGGGGGATAGGCTTGGAGGGGTGTTTAGGGGGGTGCGGGAGTAGGGGGACAGGCTTGGGGGGGTGTTTAGGGGGGGTGCGGGAGTAGGGGGACAGGCTTGGAGGGGTGTTTAGGGGGGTGCGGGAGTAGGGGGACAGGCTTGGAGGGGTGTTTAGGGGGGTGCGGGAGTAGGGGGACAGGCTTGGGAAGTGCGGGAGTAGGGGGATAGGCTTAAGGGGGTGTGGGAATAGGGGACAGGCTTTCTACCCACCCTAAGCCTGTCCCCCTAATCCCGCACCCCCCCCCCCAATGGATGGATGGATGGATGGATGGATGGATGGATGGATGGATGGATGGATGGATGGATGGATGGATGGATGGATGGATGGATAGATAGATAGATGGATGCCTTGTAATACCTTTAGTGTTATGGAGAGTTGTTTTCCTCAAAGCATCTTATAGATAATGTCTGTCTTCAACACTCAAAGTATGGACCGTAGGCAAGAATATCTGTGGTTATGACATTGGTGTGGTACTGATACGACGGCTACACACACAGACAAACAACACAGTCATCGTACCGGTACCACGCCATCGTCAACACCACCAAAAGTGTTCCTGTATAATTATCACCTAAAGGATTAATTACTGTCACACAATTGAGTACAATCGGCGGCAGAAGTCTTGTCGCTTGACCTGCTTCACCAAGACTTGCAGTGTTCGTGGACTCTAGAAATACGCACGTTTTCTACACCTAATAATCTCGAGTCTGTGAACATCACATGCCTCGGTGAAGCAAGTGAGGCGACGGGACTTTTGCCGCCGACTGTACATTGATTATGATATTATAAATAATTATTATGATATTATATTACCTTGTGTACAACTTGTGTTAACACGGCCTCATCACATTGACGGTCACCACTAGACTCACTCAGACGGATGTGTTTGATTGGACTCAGCTCAGCTCCGGTGATGTTAACCTGTTGGGGGATATCACAAGTATTTATTTAAGGAGGTGTGGGAATAGGGGGACAAGATTGGGGGGTTTAGGGGGGTGCGGGGGGGTTTTGGGGATTGCGGGAGTAGGGGGACAGGCTTGGGGGGGGTTTAGGGTGGCGCGGGAATAGGGGGACAGGCTTGGGGGGGTTTTGGGTGGTGGGGGGGTTTTGGGTGGTGGGGGGGTTTTGGGGGGTGCGGGAGTAGGGGGACAGGCTTGGGGGGATTTAGGGGTGTGTGTGGGGTTTTGGAGGGGTGCGGGGGGGTTTTGGGGGACAGGCTTGTGGGCGTGTTAGGGGGTTGCGGGAATAGGGGACAGGCTTTCTACCCACCCCAAGCCTGTCCCACTATTCCCGCACCCCCCCCCCCCAAGTCTGTCCCCCTACTCCCGCACCCCCTTATAGGACTGAGAGGTAATAATATTTGCCAACTCACTAGAAAATGGTGACATAATATTATACCAAGTCAAATTTGTTAGTCAATAAAAAAGTATAAATGTGGTTATGGTGCAAAATTCAATGTTGTGTAGAGAGGTGAATGTAATAATAATAATAATAATAATAATAATAATAATAATAATGTAATAAATACCTTGCTGTGTAGTGAGGTGAATGTAATAATAATAATAACAATAATAATGTAATAACTACCTTGGTGTGTAGTGAGGTAAGTGTAATAATAATAATAATAATAATAATAATAATAATAATGATAATAATGTAATAAATACCTTGCTGTGTAGTGAGGTGAGTGTAATAATAATAATAATAATAATAATAATAATAATAATAATAATAATAATAATAATAATAATAATAATAATAATAATAATAAATACCTTGGTGTGTAGTGAGGTTAGGGCACGATGCATTTGAGTTGATCGGTCTTGTAATTGTTCCACCAGACTGGCTCCTTCCTCTTCCAGAATATCTACAACCTGTATACACACACACACACACACACACACACACACAGAAATATAGTTATCCAAATAGAGTAATAGACGAATGGAACAAATTACCAGAAGAAGTGGTGTGTGTCAAAAACATACATAACTTTAAAGAAAAATAAATATGATAATTGTGATTTAAAATACGGGACATCACGAGCTTGACTCAAAATCCTGTAAAGATACAAATAGGTAAGAACACATTTTTTTTTTTTTTTTTTTCAGCAGGCGATTTCTGGACGATAGCCCACCCAAAGACTACACTGGTTTGAAATGTGTGTGTGTGTGTGTGTGTGTGTGTGTGTGTGTGTGTAGCCGCATGATTGGTTTGGGTTGGCTGTTGACTAGAAACTGCCCGCTACAGATCTCGGTCTTTAACTTAGGTGGGCTAGAGATTGTGGATTGTGAGTGTATGTGTAAATATTGTAAAGGCTGACATGATATTTAGTAAGGGGGTGCAGGAGTAGGGGGACAGGCTTGGGGGGGGGTTAGGGGGGTGCGGGAGTAGGGGGATAGGCTTGGGGGGGTTTTGGGGGTTGTGGGAGTAGGGGGATAGGCTTGGGGGGGGGGTTTCGGGGGTGCGGGAGTAGGGGACAGGCTTTCTACCCATCCCAAGCCTGTCTTCCTATTCCCGCACCCCCCAAACCCCCCCCCCCCCAAGCCTGCCCCCTACTCCCGCACCCACTTAAGGGGACTTTTGGTACATTAGAATTATTAAGGGGACTTTTGGTACATTAGAATGCCTTGACTCCTCCAAAAAAGTATGTCATGAAACAAGTGGTGGAATAACATAAATAATGGAGTAGTTACCTTAATGGAAGCGGCAGCCAGCATTGGGGGCAGAGAGGCTGAGAAACAATACCCGAGGCCAGAGAGACGCTGATGTTCCACGACGAAACTTGTGCCGACACAGAACCCGCCGGTACCTCCAGCACCCAACTCCAACGAACTCATCAACAAGTCAACCTCTGTCATCTGTCAGTATTAATAATCCTCATCAATAACTCCCAAGGATATGCACATTAAGGGGGTGCGGGGGTAGGGGACAGGCTTGGGGGGGGGGGGGAACAGGGGAAGAGACTTGAAGGGGTAGAGAGCCTGTCCCCTATTCCCACACACCCCTAAACCCCTACCCCCCCCCAAGCCTGTCCCCCTACTCCCGCACTTCCTAAAACCCCCCCGCACGCCCCTAAACCACCCCCAAGCCTGTCCCCCTATTCCCGCACCTCCTTATATTATACAATGACTTCTGCTACCTATTTGATAAGTAACATACTGTTCTATATAACTTTATATTCTCATTCACTCCACTTTACTTTCCCTACCACCATATAACATGACCAAGTAGAAAGTGCAAGCAAAATGTGGCTGTATATTGCCACATCTTCACTACCACTCAGAGTTCAGCCAAGCATGTTCCACCTTACATTGGCTTTGGATTCTCAGTTATTCATACATAGGTATACGAGGGATTATACTACAAGGAACTGCCACATGTTGACATATATACAGACAAATTTTTCTTGCCCTTTCTACTTGGTCAACTGTACATGGTGTTGTCATTCCGTCCACTCTGCCTACTTCTACTTGACCACCACATACCGGAATGTTGAAGTGGTCGGTAATGCCGCGGGAATGAGGACCCAGCGTGCCGAAGCTGACACTCTCGTCCAGAAAGAGACGCAGCTTGTACTGTCTCCTGAGGACCACCAGTTGAGGCAAGGCACACACCTCACCTGTGTTGAAGTACACTCCCTCCACCACTAGGAATTTACGGGTGGCATTGGCTCGCTTCGGGTCCTGTTGGGGAGATTGATGGCCACAGTACAGTACAGTATAGGCACAAATTAACCTTTCACCAGCACCTCACATATTGTGCATTTTTCTTCCATTTAAAACCAGTATTAGGAGGGAAGCACTCCATGCATCAGGAAAATCTCTTAAGAGAACAAGCATGAGATGATTATACTCTTCCCTATTAACTGTAATTTGGCTACACCTTCATTTATATATACTGTACATGTGTGAATTTGTGTAGATAGATGAATGAGTGTGTGAGTTAAGGTATGTGTGACTGTGTACAAGTAGGGTATAGGTATAAGTGAGTGAGTTACCTTAGCATCAACAATGGCCTGTTCCTTAAGGTATGTGTGACTGTGTACAAGTAGGGTATAGGTATAAGTGAGTGAGTTACCTTAGCATCAACAATTGCCTGTTCCTTAAGGTATGTGTGACTGTGTACAAGTAGGGTATAGGTATAAGTGAGTGAGTTACCTTAGCATCAACAATGGCCTGTTCCTTAAGGAGACGGTGCAGGTCCTCTGGATCATTATGTTGGAAGTAAACAATACGACTACGACTGGCTTGTAGACCTCTCTGGAGGGCAAAGTTGATACACTCGTCTCTGTTTGGTTGGTGATGGATGGATGAGGTAAGTCAAAGGAGCCAGGCTGAGTTACAGATGCTATAATTATCACACAAAGTAGAAGAGGGTATGTAAGGGATCAAATTACTCTATACAGATGTGAAATAGATCCTCCATAATCTCAATAGTAAAACAGAGCCTAAAATCAAGACAGGTAAGATAATTATGATTGGGTTCAACTCACGCATAGATGATGTCTCCACTCTTGGCATAGGCAGGGACAGCAGAGGCACTGGTCGAGAAGCCATAGGAGTACAACACAGCAGCCTCACAATTGAAATAGGCTGCCAGGCGTTCCTCCAAGTTCAAATGAACATCTAAAACCACCATTTCCACAGCAAGGGAATTGTGTATGAGTGACTATTTCTCCAAACAGCAACTAGTAATAACAAACCCAAGTATGACATGGACTAATTATATTTCACACCAGCCAGAATCAACACAGATCACTAAGCTTTTATATCACAGACTAATTCTATTTCAGACCAGCCATAATCAACAGATCACTAAGCTTTTGTCAGACTACAGTGGGGACAAACTCAGAATCTCAATAGGCCACGCCCCCATTCCCATCAGCACCGTGTATAATGGAATATGTTCTTGTACAGCAATCTTGACGCTGACACTTGATATCTGACCACGGCACTCATAACATCTTTTTAAAAATCAATTGAACAAGAAAAGAATGTTTTAATACCTATAATTTTCCATTTATTTGTGTACAGTTTCTCCTAATATACTGGTTAAATCTTTTTCTAGGTGTCCGTTGTAGAAATATGAGTGTGTAAGCTTGCCGCCCCATGCTCTATCCCTCTCATTGCCACAACCACCACCACCATTTCCTTCTCTCTCAAACACACACACACACACACTCTCTCTTTCTCTCTCTCACCAGACCACCACCACCACCACCATTTCCTTCTCTCTCAAACACACACACACACACACACACACACACACACACACACACTCTCTCTTTCTCTCTCTCACCAGACCACCACCACCGCCACCAATTCGGGGCTGACTGACAAGTGTTGGTGTACCAGGTGGTGTACCATGGGGTTGGAGTATGGGTGGACAGTGGAGTGACCTTACCTCCCTAAGCAGTCAGTGTTCAGTGATTAGTGTGTAACCTTGACTCATCTTTACATAGACCTGGCAGAGCTGGCCGCCGTGAACCGTTAAGGGGGTGCGGGAATAGGGGGACAGGCTTGGGGGGGCTTAGGGGGGGTGCGGGAGTAGGGGACAGGCTTGGGGGGGGGAGGTTAGGGGTGTACGGGAATAGGGGACAGGCTTTCTACCCCCCCCCCCCCAAGCCTGTCCTCCTATTCCTGCACCCCCCAAACCTCCCCCAAGCCTGTCCTCCTATTCCTGCACCCCCCAAACCCCCCCCAAGCCTGTCCCCTACTCCCCGCACCCCCTTAAACATAATTTCAAACATAATTAAATATCCGACTGAAATGTAAAGTTTCCTAACACTGATGATGTCGCTATCAGTGTAATGAATGACGCGTGAAAAACTGAAATACGAGTTGCTAAAAACATGTGACGAAGTAATTATGTGTACTCAAATATAGTTATTAATTAATTATGGTTGGTGCTACACATACCACTGCCAGCCTTATGAGTACATACAGTCAGGAGGGGTTGTGGCATATTGAGATTATGAGTTTGTCACCACTGTAATAATATTTAAGTCCAGCAAGAAACAACACTTATCATTTAAACTTTTATGTCACAGATTAATTCTATTTAAGGGGTGTGGGAGTAGGGGGACAAGCTTGGGGGGGGGGGGACTGGCGGGGGTGTGGGAATAGGGGGGACAGGCTTGGGGGGGGTGGACTGAGGGGGGTGCGGGACTGGGGGACAGGCTTGGGGGGGGGGGACTGGGTGGGTGCGTGGGAGTAGGGGACAGGCTTGGGGGGGGGGACTGGGGGGGGGGACTGGGGGGGTTGCGGGAATAGGGGGACAGGCTTGGGGTGGGTAGAAAGCCGGTCCCCTATTCCCGCACCCCCCTAAACTCCCCCCCCCCCCCAAGCTTCTCCCCCCTATTCCCGCACCCCCCCAAAAACCCCCGCATCCCCCTAAGCCCCCCTAAGGCTGTCCCCTATTCCCGCACCCCCCTAACTCCCCCTCCAAGCTTGTCCACCCCCTAATCCCGCACTCCCCAAAACCCCCTCAAGCCTGCCCCCCAATCCCGCAACCCCCCTAACCCCTCCCACCCCCCAAGCTAGTACCCCTACTCCCGCACTACCCCCTAAACCACTCCACGCCTACCCCCCTATTCCCGCACCCCCCTAACTCTCCCCCCCCCCCGCACACCCTTCAGAACACACATAATCAACATACCAGTAGTACCAAGCCTGCCCCCCTATTCCCGTACCCCCCTAACCACCCCCACCCCCTTCAGAACACACAACATCAACATACCAGTAGTACCATAGAAGCCTCTGGGACCACATGAACCAACCCCATAACTATGAAGGCAGTTGACCCGCCGCTTCCTCCACTTCAGGCCGCTCTCCCATGTTTCAGGAAACTTTGACTCGCCAGATTCAACAACTTCTGTCCGGTCCCCGAGGTCCACGTACTGACCTGCCTGTGTGTGTGTGTGTGTGTGAGCAAAATAATTATTCACAAACCATACTTCTGTTAATTAAAGAAGTTACTGTGTGTTTGTTTGTGTGTGTGTGTGTGTGTTTGTTTGTGAGTGTGTATTTGTTTGTTTGTGTGTGTGTGTGTGTGTGTGGTGTTTGTGTATTTGTTTGTTATGTGTGTGTGTTTGTTTGTTTGTTTTTGATTGTGTGTGTGTGTGTGTGTGTGTGTGTGTTGTGTGTGTGTGTGTGTGTGTGTGTGTGAGCAGACCAATGTAAGATATGTATGAAATAGTGGGCCGGTCAATCAAAAAAGTAAAATATGCCATGTAAAGCGTTGGTAAAATACACACACACACATTTTTTTTATCAGCTTAATAAACAACAAGTACAGTCGTAAA
>JAWQEG010002911.1:0-32500 GCA_033782935.1 Petrolisthes cinctipes | reverse complement strand
GTGTGTGTAAGAGAAGCTACAGTACCAACATCACCACCACCACCACCAAGCTCCACTGTCTCATCTAGTGTGTGTGTGTGTGTGTATGTGTGTGTGTGTGTGTGTGTGTAAGAGAAGCTACGGTACCAACATCACCACCACCACCACCACCAAGCTCCACTGTCTCATCTAGTGTGACACCCAATAATCTCGGGGCCTCACAAAAAGAGTCACGGGCTACTGACACCCTACTCTACAGTCCCGAGGTTGAGGGGAAAAAAAAAAAAAAATAATAATAATAAAAAAATAAATAAAATAAAAAACCCTCGACATTAATTTATTATACAGTGAATAAGTACTTGTATCCATTAGGGGGGTGCAGGGGGTTTAGGGGGGTGCGGGGGTTTTGGGGGACAGGCTTTCTACTCCCCCCCCCCCCCCGGCAAGCCTGTCCCCCTATACTCCCCCCCCATCCCCCGAAGCCTGTCCCCCTATTCCCGCACCCCCCTCCCCCCAAGCCTGTCCCCTATTCCCGCACCCCAATAATTAAGATACAGACTAAGTGATTTAATGATCCGGTGTTAAAAGTATGGAGTTAACTTTATTCATATCATTATATTGAGGGACTGTTGTATAATATATTAGAAAAATGATGGAAATGCCACCCATGTGATTTTTGTCTATATTCTAAATGGTAATACTATATTGTAAAGAGTATTATTTTGTTCCTTATACTGTACAGAATAAACTACTTAGCAAGGTACCGGTACAGGCAATATTCAGCTGTACTGTAATTTAGGGAGGGTAGTACAGTATAGTGACTGTTGTTGATGGCTGAGAGTGAAAGGGAGTTACAGAGGGTGGTGGAAGGGAGTTACAGAGAGTGGTGGACGAGCTTCAGTCTGTGTGTAAACGAAGGAAACTGAAGGTGAATGTGGGTAAAAGTAAAGTGATGGTATTTGAAAGAGCAGAAACTGAAGTGATTGACTTTGCTACACCTTACAGAGTGGCTGTACCAACTGGGACGAAGTGTGAGATAACTCTGAGGGGTGAGAGGATGGAGGAAGTGAAGGAGTTTAAGTACCTGGGTACAGTTATGTGTAAACATGGAAGTATGGAAGGAGAAATTAGGGAGAGAGCAGTGAAGGGTAGACAGGTCATAGGATCACTGGGGAGGATTATGAAGGGTAGAAGTGTGAGTATGGAAGTGAAAATGGGACTGAGAAATAGTATAATCCTGCCAACACTGACATATGCGTCGGAGACATGGACATGGAATAGGGCGCATCAGTCTAGAATAGGTGCTGTGGAAATGAGTTACTTGAGAGGAGCATGTGGACTTACTAGATGGGATGGAGAAAGTAATGAGAGTGTATATGAGAGATGTGGTATGAGTGAGAAGGCAATTGGTATTGAGTGTGGAGTGGTTGAGAGAGTGAAGCGTAATACATTGAGATGGTTTGGACATGTAGAGAGAATGTAAGGTGAGGAGTTTGTAAAGAAGGTGTATGGAAGTGAAGTTGTTGCACCTGGTGTGAGAGGCAGATGGCAGAACAGAGTGGAAGAGTATGTAAAGGAGAGAAATGTGAGGGGCAGAGTAAGGATGGACCAAGTAAGGAGGGAGTGTTGGAACAGGGAGAACTGGAGACACTTCTGCCGTGGCCACCCCCTTGGAGGGAGTTCCCGGAGGGAACGAGGCGTCAGAGCTATAGATAGATAGATAGATAGATAGATAGATAGTATAGTGTTGGTAAATCTGGAGCACATGTTTCCTCCAAACATTTCCAAGCAGCAGAATACCAATATTTAATTTTTTTTTAGTCCTGCTTCCCAAAATACTTTGGAGGAATCAAGGCACTCTAATGTACTAAAAGTAAACAATGAAACAAAAGTTAGATGGAAATAAATACATGAGGTTGTTTTCACCTTCTTAGTGAGTCGAACCATCTTGGAAGGTTTCTTCTTGGCAGTAAAGAGAAACAGAACACACAACACTAACACTCCTTCCAATGCCAAGTGGTAAGGTCCAGCCTAGTAATAGAAAAAAACAAACATAATTAGACCTATATATTGTAGTAAAGAAGGACATTTATATATATATATATATATATTGTACTGTACTTGATCTATTCATTTCACTACTACCTGCTATTTACATCCCCTGCTACTACCTGCTATTTACATCCCCTGCTACTACCTGCTATTTACATCCCCTGCTACTACCTGCTATTTACATCCCCTGCTACTACCTGCTATTTACATCCCCTGCTACTACCTGCTATTTACATACCCTGCTACTACCTGCTATTTACATCCCCTACTACTACCTGCTATTTACATACCCTGCTACTACCTGCTATTTACATACCCTGCTACTACCTGCTATTTACATCCCCTGCTACTACCTGCTATTTACATACCCTGCTACTACCTGCTATTTACATACCCTGCTACTACCTGCTATTTACATACCCTGCTACTACCTGCTATTTACATACCCTGCTACTACCTGCTATTTACATACCCTGCTACTACCTGCTATTTACATACCCTGCTACTACCTGCTATTTACATACCCTGCTACTACCTGCTATTTACATCCCCTGCTACTACCTGCTATTTACATACCCTGCTACTACCTGCTATTTACATACCCTGCTACTACCTGCTATTTACATACCCTGCTACTACCTGCTATTTACATACCCTGCTACTACCTGCTATTTACATCCCCTGCTACTACCTGCTATTTACATCTCCTGCTACTACCTACTACCTGCTATTTACATCCCCTGCTACTACCTGCTATTTACATCCCCTGCTACTACCTGCTATTTACATACCCTGCTACTACCTGCTATTTACATCCCCTGCTACTACCTGCTATTTACATCTCCTGCTACTACCTGCTATTTAAATCCCCTGCTACTACCTGCTACCTGCTATTTACATCCCCTGCTACTACCTGCTATTTACATACCCTGCTACTACCTGCTATTTACATCCCCTACTACTACCTGCTATTTACATCCCCTGCTACTACCTGCTATTTACATCCCCTGCTACTACCTGCTATTTACATCCCCTGCTACTACCTGCTATTTACATCCCCTGCTACTACCTGCTATTTACATCCCCTGCTACTACCTGCTATTTACATCCCCTGCTACTACCTGCTATTTACATCCCCTGCTACTACCTGCTATTTACATCCCCTGCTACTACCTGCTATTTACATCCCCTGCTACTACCTGCTATTTACATCCCCTGCTACTACCTGCTATTTACATCCCCTGCTACTACCTGCTATTTACATCCCCTGCTACTACCTGCTATTTACATCCCCTGCTACTACCTGCTATTTACATCCCCTGCTACTACCTGCTATTTACATCCCCTGCTACTACCTGCTATTTACATCCCCTGCTACTACCTGCTATTTACATCCCCTGCTACTACCTGCTATTTACATCCCCTGCTACTACCTGCTATTTACATCCCCTGCTACTACCTGCTATTTACATCCCCTGCTACTACCTGCTATTTACATCCCCTGCTACTACCTGCTATTTACATACCCTGCTACTACCTGCTATTTACATACCCTGCTACTACCTGCTATTTACATCCCCTGCTACTACCTGCTATTTACATACCCTGCTACTACCTGCTATTTACATACCCTGCTACTACCTGCTATTTACATACCCTGCTACTACCTGCTATTTACATACCCTGCTACTACCTGCTATTTACATCCCCTGCTACTACCTGCTATTTACATACCCTGCTACTACCTGCTATTTACATCCCCTGCTACTACCTGCTATTTACATACCCTGCTACTACCTGCTATTTACATCCCCTGCTACTACCTGCTATTTACATACCCTGCTACTACCTGCTATTTACATCCCCTGCTACTACCTGCTATTTACATCTCTCATAATTTAAAATGAACCACAGAAATGGAAAACACATTTTTTTGGATAATAAATAATTCGTTTTTATCAAACACTGAAATATAAGAACTGTACACAAGTTACCTTAATGAGGTGCGGGAATAGGGAGAAGGACAGGCTTGGGGGGGGTTTTGGGGGGTGCAGGAATAGGGGGACAGGCTTGGGGGGTGTGGGAATAGGGGGACAGGCTTGAGGGGGGGGTTTGGGGGGTGCGGAAGTAGGAGGACAGGCTTGGGGGGGGTTAGGGGTGCAGGAATAGGGGGACAGGCTTGGGGGGTGGGTTTGGGGGTGCGGGAGTAGGGGGACAGGCTTGGTTGGGGGGGGTTAGGGGGTGCGGGAATAGGGGGACAGGCTTGAGGGGGGAGGTTTGTGGGTGCGGGAATAGGGGGACAGGCTTAGGGGGGTGCGGGAATAGGGGACAGGCTTTCTACCTACCCCAAGCCTGTCCCCCTACTCCCGCACCCCCAAACCCCCCCCTCAAGCCTGTCCCCCTACTCCCGCACCCCCTTAAAGGATAAAACAAGTAAAGGTATTTAGACTATTGCCGTTTTGGGTAAATATTGAAAGAATTACCGTTATTACGTACGGTTTTTCTACCTTTAATACCCACTTATTTACACCATTCTAAAACTATTTTTGGTATTTATTGAAAGAATTGCCGTTTTGTAACAGTGTTGCCAGATCCGGCTGAGTCCCAGTATTTTGCCACGGTCATTTATTGTACTTTATCACTATTATTTCCCGGTAGTTTGCCCAGGTTAGGTCCCGGTAGTTTGCCCAGGTTAGGTCCCGGTAGTCTGATGTGGTCTAGGTTAGGTTAGGTTAGGTTAGGTTAGGTTAGGTCAGGTCAGGTAAGGTCAGGCTAATTTCAAAATGCCCCATCTTGGAAATGGGGCATTTGTGGAGGAAATGCCATAGAAGAAAATAGGGTAAATTTACAGAATAACTGGGTTCACTATATTGTGTATTTTAGTATCATTACCCACTATTTTGGACCATTCTAACACACTTTTCATCTATGGTGTTTGTCTCGGAGATGTCCTGTTTTCGTGATATGTCCCGTTTTACAAACATAATTTGGAAATTAGTCTGACCTCACCTGACCTGACCTAACCTAGACAACATCAGACTACCGGGACCTAACCTGGGCAAACTACCGGAATATAACCGGTGTAAACTATCATAAAGTGACAGGGGCAAATTCCCAGGACCTAGCCGGATGTGGTAACACTGCGCGGCCCTAGCCAAAAACCCAGTTATTCTGTAATAATACCCAAAATAGTCTTAGAATGGTCTAAATAAGTGGGTAATGAAGGTAGAAAAACCGTAGGTATTATTACAGAATAACTGGGTTTTTGTCTAGGGCCGCACAGTGTTACCACATCCGGCTAGGTCCCCGGAATTTGCCCCTGTCACTTTATGATAGTTTACACCGGTTATATTCCGGTAGTTTGCCCAGGTTAGGTCCCGGTAGTCTGCTGTGGTCTAGGTTAGGTTAGGTCAGGTCAGGTAAGGTTAGACTAATTTCCAAATTATGTTTGTAAAACGGGACATATCACGAAAACGGGACATCTCCGAGACAAACACCATAGATGAAAAGTGTGTTAGAATGGTCCAAAATAGTGGGTAATGATACTAAAATATACAATATAGTGAACCCAGTTATTCTGTAAATTTACCAAACCGTATGCAATAACGGTAATTCTTTCAATATTTACCCATTGTTTTATCACTATTTTGGACAATAACCTTAATTAATATATATATTTATAATTATTTACCTGTAATAATGCCTGGAAACTTTCATAAACATTCCATTGTGATGCCATGGTAGTCATTATAACTTTATTATTATTATTATTATTATTATTTTACAAAAACTCGGATTAATTAAGTTTATTTATTTAGTTATTTCCCAAAACTCGGATTAATTAAGTTTATTTATTTAGTTATTTCCCAAAACTCGGATTAATTAAGTTTATTTATTTAGTTATTTCCCAAAACTCGGATTAATTAAGTTTATTTAGTTATTTATTCCCAAAAACTCGGATTAATTATTATCTTTTATTTTCACAAACTCGATTAATTTATTTATTTATTTAACGTGGGCGTGGGTTTAATTGATTAAAAAAAATAATAATAATCTCTACAATTCCACCAGAGTAAACAACAATGTGATGCGATGTGTTTTTGTTTTTCAGTGTTGCCAAGTAAAAGTCTGGTTAATAGCGAAATTTCCCCAGCTTCAACATCCATCTAAATTTCCCCAGCTTCAACATCTAAATTTCCCCAGCTTCAACATCCATCTAAATTTCCCCAGCTTCAACATCCATCTAAATTTCCCCAGCTTCAACATCCATCTAAATTTCCCCAGCTTCAACATCCATCTAAATTTCCCCAGCTTCAACATCTAAATTTCCCCAGCTTCAACATCCATCTAAATTTCCCCAGCTTCAACATCCATCTAAATTTCCCCAGCTTCAACATCCATCTAAATTTCCCCAGCTTCAACATCCATCTTAATTTCCCCAGCTTCAACATCTAAATTTCCCTAGCTTCAACATCTAAATTTCCCCAGCTTCAACATCTATCTAAGTTTCCCCAGCTTCAACATCTAAATTTCCCCAGCTTCAACATCTAAATTTCCCCAGCTTCAACATCCATCTAAATTTCCCCAGCTTCAACATCCATCTAAATTTCCCCAGCTTCAACATCCATCTAAATTTCCCCAGCTTCAACATCCATCTTAATTTCCCCAGCTTCAACATCTAAATTTCCCTAGCTTCAACATCTAAATTTCCCCAGCTTCAACATCTATCTAAGTTTCCCCAGCTTCAACATCTAAATTTCCCCAGCTTCAACATCTAAATTTCCCCAGCTTCAACATCTAAATTTCCCCAGCTTCAACATCCATCTAAATTTCCCCAGCTTCAACATCCATCTAAATTTCCCCAGCTTCAACATCCATCTAAATTTTCCCAGCTTCAACATCTATCTAAATTTTCCCAGCTTCAACATCCATCTAAATTTCCCCGGCTTCAACATCCATCTAAATTTCCCCAGCTTCGACATCCATCTAAATTTCCCCAGCTTCAATATCTAATAAATTTCCCCAGCTTCAACACCTAAATTTCCCCAGCTTCAACATCCATCTAAATTTCCCCAGCTTCAGCATCTAATTTCCCCAGCTTCAACATCTAAATTTCCCCAGCTTCAACATCTAAATTTCCATAATGGGTGGAAAATCACACTATAACGTGATCATGAATGTAATACAGGTGGAAATCTTCAGTGGAAATACAGGTTAATTAAGAGGGTGACAGAGGTCGCCGAAACGTCTTTAATAAAAATATTTCGTGTACCAGTGCGGGTTTTATTACTTATCTAAATTTCCGTTTTTACCTCACAAATTCCCTGTTTATTCTTGAAGATAGCCTATAGTCGAACAAGAGCCTAATAACAATCCAGCCTGTCGCACATTTACCATCTTATTAATTCCAGGGTGTCAAGTAGGGATAAAAACTTAAATTCCTACATCTCTTCACCATGCTGGGCCTAACACAATAAATTAATGGGTCCATGAGCCTAGTTATACCTTCCTTCCCAAAACACTCTTGATCATGTGCTGTGACAGACTAGCTCAGGGATATTGACTGGGACTTTGAAATAAATAAATAAATACATTCACGCAACATGAACGTCGAACTTTACTCCTTCCTTTCCGACACCTTGGACAACCTTATTTCTAGTTTTATCCCACAGAGAAATCCAACTCTTCGTACCCCACCCTGGCTTAAAAAACTTCCCCAAGCATATCAAATCTATATATGGAAGCAGTATAAGGAACTAAGGCGACTACATGGGCGCTGCTCACATCAAGCTCTCCAATCCTTCTTTGGTATTAATTACTTAAACGACAGGATAAAGCGAACATCAATATTATTGCTCTACAATCTAAATACGAGGAGGACCTGGTCAACCAACGGAAGACAAAACCCAAACTTTTCCACTCCTACATCCGAAACAAAAAAGTAGGACGGACTGGGGTGGGACCTTTGCGGATTGATGGCACTCTTACTGATGAGTCTCCTGTCCTAATGTCTGAATCGTTTGTGGATGCATTCTCAAGAGTGTACGAGGTATTTCTGTCTGACAGTCCCTACCCCCATCAGTCTTGTGATGGCCAACTTGACCAATTAAGTGACCTTCTCAATTGCAGACGTAACTGCTTGTATAAGAAATTAACCTGAAACCTGACAGCACAATGGGACCCGACAGTGTCCATCCTCGCCTCCTAAGAGAGTGTGCAGTCGAACTTGCAACTCGACTCACTGCACTATTTAACCTATCAATGACCGAACTGACTCTCCCCTCACCATGGAAAGTCTCACATGTTACCCCCATTTAAAAAAAATAGGTAGTAAAGCTGACCTCCTCAACTATCGCGCCCCATAGCCTAAGCCTTACTTCCGTCATCTGCAAGGCCATGGAGCTATCACCCAACATTAAGACAGAGGTGACACTACAGACCTTATTCTGTTCTCCTAGATAAATTATCCTCAATCGATATCTCGGGGAGCCTCCTGCATATGGGGTGGATCCGGAGCTTCTTCAGTGGAAGATCGATGAGGGTGAGAATCAACGACTCCAATAGCTCCCCACATCCTGTCATGAGTGGGGTTCCCCAGGGTTCAGTCCTGGGTCCCTTATTATTCTTAATTTTTATTAATTTCATTGGGTCACGTCTTGATGTCATCTTTGCAGAGGACCTAAAGCTTTACTTCAGTTACCCTATATCACCCTCCTCTGCAACCCCCGCCATTGACAGACTCCAGGACAACATAACCTTCCTCTATGAAACAGCAAGTTCATGGAGCCTGAAGTTTGCAGCAGAGAAACGTGTCCACCTAAGATTTTCTCACTCCCAGAACCAACCAGTCACCTACCCAATTTACCACTTGGGAGGTGTTCCAGTCCAGCCTGCTGACTCCCAGAGGGACCTATAGGTGTATTAATCTCAACCTTAAAATTCCACCAACACATTAGGACAACAGTAAATAAGGCAGGTGTCATAGCAACTTAATTGAGACAGTAAGGAAGCTCCTTATGCATCTACCCGGGTGAACAGACTCTAGAATAAACGATACAGTTTATTGGTAATATACAAGAGTGCAGTACATATGATATGGAGAAGGCCAGCCTGCCGTGTAGCGTCGTGGAGAGTCAGTAGTTACAGTGTCGCTTGTGTAGCAGTGTAGAGCAGAGGTACGACGTGTGGTCGGAGTGGGAACACGTGTGCTGCAGGTGTGAGACGACGGCAGGAGTAGGGCAGGTCCTTCCACTTCGGTAGCTCGCTGGATAGTCTGCCATACAAGTAACAAGCGCAGCTCTGCTCCTTTTATCTCCTTGCTTCAGGTTCCTGTATGTAGCATCACCCACGTGATCACGCCATCATCTGACCTGCTGCACCCACCTCAATTCATACCTGGAGAAAGTGGGAGGCTATAGTGGCTGGACTCCCAAGAGTCTGATAAGCTGAGCCAGGGAACGGGATTAACCAAACCGCCAGACTGTGGCTTGTCTGGGACGGGGAGAGTACAAAGGAACAGGGACAGAGTACCAGCACATGGAATATATAGAGGAATACGCAGTGGTGCGTATGGCGCCACTACAAACTAATCTCCTAAAGAGTATAATTAACCGCTCTCCACACTTCATGACCTCCTTATTAGTAACAGATATTAGACCCGTAACTGATTTTGACTCCCCACTCTGGAACCAAGGTGGAGGTGGTGGGCTAAACAGATAACAGGTTTAGGACATTTGCCCTATGATGAGCGCCTACACAGACTTGACTTATATTCTGTTAAGGGCCGCCTTCTTCGCTCTGACCTGATTCATTGCTATAAATTTTTTCATGGCCTGTCCCCAATCCACCCGACTGATCTTTTCACTATGGTCCCTATATAACTGTGGCAAAAGAGGCCACAATTTTAAAAGTCAAGTCCAACACAGCAGAACAGACATCAGAAAGCGGTTCTTGGATCTCCAACAGGATAGTGGAGGGATGGAACACACTATCAGAGAACACATGCAGTGATCGAATGCAAACACTCAAAGTAAATTTAAAGCCCTTCTATATAATGAAATTTTCGACCCACTATATAGCTACTATTAACTTATTAAGCAACATAGCTAGCAAACTATTCTTCACCTACAAAAAAATAAATAACTAATTAGTTAAATCTACTAGGGGGTAAAATAAAAAACTATAGAGGGTACACTATAAGGCACCCTAAGCTTTATAATATTATATCTATACAAGTTAACTGTCTGAACGTCTGGCCGGAGTACCCTTTTCTTGTCTTAGGCCTTTACCTGTCTCCAGCCATAGTGATTTGGACAGCGAAGGGCCCTACCTGGTGAGAGACCTGGTGAAAGCAGTCTTTATATAATTTTCCCATTGATACCTCTAATTTCCCATGTCTAGGGAAAATTCTCCATATTTGGTAACACTGTGTTGTTTTGTCATGAGGTTGTGTAATGTAGGTAGTTTTGCCAATGGCACTCCCTTCTATTTTGTTAAGATTATTTTTTGCATTATATTTCTTATTATTTTCCTTTCTTTTTCTTACGAATTAACTCTTGTATTTGCTGTGCTTTATTTTCCAAAAAGTATATAATGCTTTTTATTGTTTAACGAGTCTCAAACGAAACATTTCACAGATGTTTATACTTGTACAATATTGGAAAGCTTACTTAATTAATTAGCAGTACAAAGCCTAACTGACACAGTACGTCATTAAAACTACTAAAACAACCACTGCATTGAACTACAGCAGTATCACAGAGCTACAAACATAGAGCGCTTAACCCCCCCCCCCCCCGGCGTGTCACCACCGGAAGTGGGTTGGCGGCCATGATACCTGCCCTTCCCCTCAACCCGCCAGCCCTGCCAGGGCCCGTATTCACGAAAATTCTTAAGGGGCTTAAGAATGCTTAATTTTAAAAATTTCTTAAATTTAGTCTTAAATTGAGGACATTTTACTTAGCATTATTCACGAAAATTTTTAAGCCTTAGATTTACACTTAACTTAACTTAGCAGACAAAATATTTAAGCTACGTGAAGAGGTGTCTTAACCTGCCTTAAAAATTCTTAACCTCCTTGTTTACAACTTTACATATTGTTGTGACGAACTTGTTGTGAAGATGGCTCATCAGCAGGATCAACCACAAGCTCAACTGCGTCAAGTGAGGAACTATCGGCCTCGAAGAAATGTTTTGGAAGAATTAGACGACACAGACCTCATAAAACGGTACAGACTAGACAGGGAAGGCATAGAATTCGTGACTGATATGCTCAGAGGGGCTTTGGAAAGTGCTACTTCAAGGAGCATGGCCATCTCCCCGGAACTAAAAGTGATAATTACTCTAAACTATTTAGCTACAGGAAAAATGCAGCAATGCAGTGGTGACGACCTTGGACTTTCTCAACCAAGTATAAGTAGAGTGATTAAACAAACAGTGGAGGCATTGGCATCACCAGCCATAACAACTAGAATTATCAAATTCCCAAGAGCCAGAATAGACATTCAGAGGACCCAGAATGAATTCATGCAAATTGCAAACTTCCCTGGTGTTGTGGGAATTGTTGACGGGACTCATATAAGAATTGTGGCACCAACAGAATATGAAGAGGAATATGTTAACAGAAAACACTACCACAGCATTAACACTCAGATTGTGTTTGATGCTAACTACAAAATTCTGGATGTAGTTGCAAATTGGCCTGGTTCTACCCATGACGCACGGATCTTGCGTCATAGTGGACTACTAAGATTATTTGAAACCAATATGGTACCTGCTGGCTGTCATCTTCTGGGGGACAGTGCATATCCGTGCAAACGTTGGCTCCTAACTCCATACCTTCGCCCACTGGCTGGCGCTCAGGAAGCTTATAACAGGTAATGTGTTTTTCGTAATTGATTACTTATGTAATATTTCAGTGTTACCCGATGGTTTGTCCAGGTTAGGTCTGGGTAGTATGTTTAGGCCCAAAAAGTATGCTACATTCCAGGTTAGGTTAGGTCAGGAAATGTTGTGTTGGTCTTTTACGAGGGACAGAAAGGAGCAGAAACGCTTGAAAGTGATAGGATCATGGTGTGATGGATCTTTCCAAAAAATTCACTCATCCAGGTACTGGTGGGCCAAAATTTCGAGTTCTGCTGAAGGGGAAGGAGATTAATGCTTTGGCTGTTTTTTAACTGTTACCATAGTTTCAGAAATGTAATGCCTAAGAAATAGTTCCTTGAATACACTTTGATTATTTTTTTTTATATACTGTACATGGAATTAATTAGTTTTTCCAACAAAAATTACAATGTAGTATATCTATCTTTGTTTAGTATTACATCTAGTATTTAATTCATATTCCTCATTTAAATATTTAATTTTGTTTCAAATTATATGCCTCCATACAATGATTATTCCTAGCTTGTTCTGACGTAGGTAAAATCCGTCTTTCATTGCAGAGCTCACAAGCGTACGCGATGTGTTGTGGAGAGGGGCATTGGTCAACTAAAAAGGCGATTCCATGTCCTCCATGGGGAAGTGAGAGTTTCCCCTCAAAAGACCTGCAAAATTATCCTTGCATGTGCAGTGCTGTATAACATATGCAAAGATCGGCATATACACATACCAGAGGAGGACCTTCTCGACGAAAACGCTGCTGAGGACGTCGAGGACAGAGGCCGAAATGAAGATGCCCCAGCAGGTGTACCCGAAGATGGACTACGATTCAGAGATCACTTTGTGAACTTGCACTTTGCGTAAGATAATTTCTCATTATGTTCCTTTAATGTACACAACATTTGAGTATGTGTGAGTTGTAATTACTCTTCCCTTCAACTAGAAGCACTAGGAAAAGAAGATACCTTGAAACATAACCTAGATCTCACTACTACAGTGGTGCAGGCTTCCCTTTGGTAGCATGTCATAAGAATTAGCTCTTCAACATTGTGAAAATGTTACTATATTTTTCCTCTGCATTACAGGGTTGAAGACTGAGTATGGCCTTGGAGCAGTCTAACCTGCAGCACCCCTATTCTAGGCTAATGTTGACATGGAGCAAGACAGATGCCCAC
The DNA here is from genome assembly GCA_033782935.1 of Petrolisthes cinctipes. Classification (NCBI taxonomy): domain Eukaryota; kingdom Metazoa; phylum Arthropoda; class Malacostraca; order Decapoda; family Porcellanidae; genus Petrolisthes; species Petrolisthes cinctipes. Next base: position 19,415 of record JAWQEG010002911.1, on the reverse strand, counting down.
CTCTGTATATAAATAATGTGTGTAAATTGCTCAGCTCTATATGTTTTTAGTATTAAGTCTACAGTACTAAGCTTATAATGTTAAATTTACTGTGTTAAGGTTAAGTACAGTATAGTAATCCTTCCTCAGTACTATTATTCTTGTGCCTTCCAAACAATCATTGAATTTCATTATTTCTCTTTATTATTTATTATGCTGCATTTTGTTTTTATAATATTGGCACTGTAGATCACATAGCTCTTGCTGCATTTTACATAATTTTTGCTGCTCTAAACATAATTGTTTGTACTCTATTAAGGCCTCCCGTTGGTGTCTCCAACACTCTTCCTTAAGTTTGCCGCCTTCATCACCACGGTCTTCATCTAATGTAGTGCACATCATGGGTGGAGCAAGAGGAGTGCAGGGAACGGTTGGAAGCTTTTTTCTTGCTGCCGCTGGAGAAAATAATAATAATAATAATAATAATAATAATAATAAATGGTTTATTTAACATAGCTGCCCAATGAGCTGAAAATATTGATATTAACATACAAGGCAGTACATATACATAGCCAAATATAAAACTAAGTGATAACATACATGAAAAAATGATGCACATATACATACATGTTGGTGTGGAGTGCTGTGTGAATGGGACTATGTGGTTGCCTGATGATCCTGGCAGGTGGACATCATCTGGGTGCAGCTCACCTGGTGTTTCTTCCACTTCAAGAACCAGTGTGGAGAGATCACCTCCAGACACCTCTACCCCTGCCAAGACCCTACGGCTTGGATCACTAGAAAGGAAAAAGTGTTGGGTAAAAGTACCTTGGGATAATAATGGCATAGAGAAGGAAAGAAGTAGAAATAAAGAGTAACTCCAGGGAGAAAAATAGCTGGTGCAATGAACGCACTGGTTAGGTCTAGATGGTTAAGTTCAGCTGTCTGAAAAGGATTGCAGAACTATCCTTATGAACAAACTGGCTATATGTGTACAGTAATGATAATGGTTGCAATCCAATAACTCTTAGTCTACTTGTACTACTTTAACATCATATGATAGAGCCAAAACAAAAAATATTATAGATGTAATATAACAGAAGCAGACACATTTACTATTCGTCCAAATGTATTTGATCCACATCTTAAAACATATTTAGTATGTACAGCTACTGTACCTTTCCTCAGTGTCCACTATATAATTCATAGCAACGTCGTTGCTTCCAATTCCCCCAACTCCGCCAATGTTGACATTGTCAGGGCCTAATATGCTCGCTATTGTGTCCGTCACTGCATCCATGGAGGTCTTAAACTTGGGTTTTCCACCACCTATAAAGATGCAAATACATTATAAATCATTACAAAAAATTACAGACATAAGGAGCTAAACTATAAAAAGTAGTAATATCAATGCTAGAAAAATGGTCCAAGAACCAATGGGGTTTACTGTAACTTAAATGTATTGTGGTTTGATGGTGTTGTTCTTACATGTACTTTTGCTGTAATAAAAAAAAATATATATTTCCAGTTCAAGTGCTGCCCCAATCAGTAAGAAAATAAACATTCAATGGATCAATAATTTCATTTTATAGAATAAATTGTACTTATTACAGAATCTTGTATACGGGTTTAACTCTCAAGGAAAATATGTTTTACCTGTTTTAATGTGGTCTTGTTTCCTTTGAATTATATCCTCCTTGCCCTTGGATTTTAGGTTCATCCACTTCTTGTACACTTGTACTTTCGTCAAAGGGATTTCCATTGGGTATGATGCATTCAGTTTGGTGGTTATTTCCTGCCAAACATTTTCCCGTAACTGGTGCGTGACACCAACACCAAATTTCCCTTTTAACACTTTTTTGTCTTTTTCAAATAGTTGCACTAAATACAACTCCTTTTCACCGGACCAATTGGCACCCCTCTTTCTGGTTGCTTATGCCAGGGTAAGATATTATTTTATTTATTCGGTCTTTCATTGATGATATGGTATATTAACTACATTATAGTGACTCACAATATATGAATAAGTATTTCTTTAACCGATATATCAGTGAATGGCTGATTAAATATAAATACATTTCAGTTAATAGGTGAAATGAGTTAGATAAACAAAACTATCGTTGGCTCTCATCCACAGTCACCTTCTTATAATATATATATATATACAACGTACTTAATCTCTATTATGATCAGTATTTTATGTTCACATTGTTCAGTATGAATGTATGTATGTCACACTAGAGTAATATGTGTGTATATATGCATGTCACACTAGAATGTGTGTATGTATGTATGTCATACTAGAGTAATATGTATGTATGTATATATGTCACACTAGAGTAATATGTGTGTATATATGCATGTCACACTAGAATGTGTGTATGTATGTATGTCATACTAGAGTAATATGTATGTATGTATGAATGTCACACTAGAGTAATATGTATGTATGTATGTATGTAAGGTAAGTGGAGGGAGAGGGAGACAGATTACAGCAGTTATATATATATTTGTCTTGTTTAATAAACCAGTTTAAGTTTAATTTCTTTTCATAATTTTCCCTATGGACATTATCTTAGCCTTGTTAATTGATTTAACAAAACCTGCATAATTAAATAACAAGATACAATGCTTTACAAATCAGGGAAATGTCAATAACTGTGGAAAGAAACATACTATACAAGTATGTACGGCCGGGAGTTCAAAGCACAGAGCTATACACATAGAGCGATCGACTCTGGTGACACCACAGAGCTACAAACCTAGAGCGCTTAACCCTGTGTTATTCACAGAGCTCTGTGGTGTTATTAGATAGGGGAGGAGTGTCACAAGTCGGCGGCCATTTTGAATAGCCCATTGGCGAGCGCTTTGAATTGAACTCCCGTACGTACTTGTATAGTTTGTTTCTATCCACAGTTATATTGTGAGTCACTATAATGTAGTTAATATACCATATCATCAATAAAAGACCGAATAAATTAAATAATATCTTACCCTGGCATAAGCTACCAGGCTGGCGGGTTGAGGGGATGGGCTATCTGTCATGGCCGCCAACCCACTTCCGGTGGCGAGCTCTAGGTTTGTAGCTCTGTGGGTGACACTCCTCCCCTATCTAATAACACAGCAGGGTCGATCGCTCTATGTTTGTAGCTCTGTGTACAGTATATACCTAACTATAAGACTCCAATTCGGTTCATAACTAATAGGCTGGGGTTGGTGGCGCTACCCTGTAAGTCAGCATCTTGACAGCTGGGACTGGGAACAGTTATCTGCCTATTACAAATGAAGGTGTGGTGACAAGCTGTCTATATGGTCCGCAGTATCTCCTTGTGTCACGCTAAATAATGCTACCCGTGTGGGTTATAACAGCATTGGCGGACTATTATAAGGGATGTTGTGTATTAGTGCTTACCTACTTCTCGTGGATGGTTATATCCTTAAGCCAAGAGGCACCACTTGATTCAGGAAGCCAGAGACCCAGACTCTATACCCTAATAATTCACTTCGCCTTCAAGGTTAGGTAGGGAACTCAGTCCTTTTGTCATTTCATAATTATTTAACAAGTTTCCTTTTTTAACCAATATCAGAAAATATCTTCAACGTCCACTCACAAGTCTTGTTCGATCCCCACCACGGACACCACACAATTTTAACACAATGCATAATTTTTTATTTTTTTTTCAATTGTCTTAAATTGCTCTCAACAAATGACTTTATTCAACAATTTGTTATGTCCCCAAAGGTTATATGTGTAGTAGCCACGTCTGGGTCATGGAGGTATAATATAAAGGAGGCGGCATGACGTCACAAAGGTGAAGCCAACTGGCTATTGGTCGGCTGTCTCCCCAACCTCCCATTGACTCAAAACAAACCTCAGCTGATCACGTCGGACCATCAACTTCACCAACATTCTTTGCCATTTTTTGTAATAATGCTGGCGTGTTCAGCATATGGGTGTACCCAGAGAGACAGGAGTCTTTCTACTACATTCCATAGGTATGTTAAGAAAGTCATACAGAAAAATATACGACAGAAATGGACAAATCAACGAAGTGAAATTCATCACCTGCCTCACACACCGTGACACCCATGTCCTGTAGAATATTAATACTGTACACACAAAAACTGCAAAGCCAAGGCTATTATAGTGTTGTGATATTAACTGTTAATGTATAACCTCACGTATATATGGTGTGGCGAACGGGCGAGTATTTCACGTAACCTCCTCGCCACCTCACCATCCTCACGTGTGCCTTAATAAACTTGTGTGAAGATAAACCTGGAGAGCTGAATTACCCTGGGCTGAGGTATAGAACTACTTGCCTTTGGGGTCAACGAGGAGGTCGTGAGCCGTTACCTTCAACCAACGAGATCTGACGGCTGGTGGTGCCGTATGTGGCGATCGGTGATTTATTGGCGGCCAGCAGGTCAAACGCTGTGGAAGGTGATAGGTTATCCCTTGCTGCAGGGGGAATGACACTGACCTTAGATCCTGAGTCGACTAGGTACCTGTCCCCAGATACTAAGTCCTCGACCCAAAGAAAGGCGCGAGAAGGAGTATCGGTGGGTGTGTATTCGACGGGGTGACGGAGGTGTGTTGGGAGGCGTGGTGTGGTGAGTAGCATGCGCTTGGGAAGGTGGGTTTGTTGACATCGCGGAGGAGTTAGTAGCGCTAGTTTGCCTCCGCTCTACTCGTTTCCCTGGTTCCTGTAGGTGAGTGTGGGGCGGGTGTGCGCGCCTGGTGGGGCCCACCCACAAGGGGGGCGGCAGTTCCACGCCAGGTTCCCGAACCGCTGGTGATAGTAACACCAATCTTGGGGTGCCTGATGTTGTTGTTGTTGATGGTGGCTGCTGCAGCTGTCGGAACAAGGAGGAGAGGTCGTTGAGACGTTGGAAGATTGCGTGGTGATCGGCGGTGACTGGTTGAGGAGGCTGTGGAGGTAGTGTGGGGAGGGGCTGCACCTCAAGCTGGTGGGTTGTCTGTTGCAGGGCCAGTGTTGATGGGCACGCCCCTGGCTCCAATAGGTTGGCGTCGACTAAGGTGTCGGCCAGCTCCCCGTACTCCTGGAGGGAGATGGTTGATCTTGCCAGGAGGTGCAGTTGTACCTCTTTCGGCATCAGGCGTGTGTGGCGCAAACGGAGTATGGCATCCGGTAAGGGGGACCCTGCAGCTGTGTTAAGGCACTGCATGTGGCGCAGAAGTGCTAAAGGGCGGCGTCCCTCCGGCTGCACATCCTCCAACTCCCTGTAATGTTGCATGGAGGATTTGCCAGGTGCCGCCAGGATAGCAGCCTTGATCCCCTCGTATTTGTATCCAAGGTTGAGTGAGTGATGGTAAGAGTGGTGTGATGGATGCAAATATTTCAGCGGGAAGGGCTCTGATTATGGCTTGGTAACGGACATCGCCTTGCCACACCGCCTCTATATCTGGGTGAACCATGTGTGAGTGTCGTATGTGAAGGGGGGTACATAGGGTATGTGGGTAGGGGGTTGTGGGGTGGTTTGTGACATCGTTACGGTGTTATGTACAGGTGTGGTGTTAGGTGTAGGGATGGCTGGGGATGGGATTGGGGATAAGTTAGTGGATGGGGAAGTGTTGGTTGTCATGGTGATGAATGATGAAGAGTAAAGACATAATACAGTCGTGGTGAAATATAATCATCCATATAGGGGTAACTCACGTAAGAGTTTGACAGCTTCCCTCTGTTCCTGAAATGATAAACTTTCCAATAAATAGGTTAAATACCATCTTTTAATTCAATACAAGCAGCTACACACTACTTAAAACAATAACACACACACATACACGTTAACTACCATCTTTTAATTCAATACAAGCAGCTACACACTACTTAAAACAATAACACACACACATACACGTTAACTACCATCTTTTAATTCAATACAAGCAGCTATGCACTACTTAAAACAATAACACACACACATACACGTTAAATACCATCTTTTAATTCAATACAAGCAGCTATGCACTACTTAAAACAATAACATCATATATGAACGTGAAAATATTACACAGTAAATTGTTTGAGATACCCATATGTGGATGATTATTATTGACCACGATTGTACATATATCTCACGAGATGGATTAAGGGGGTGCGGGAATAGGGGGACAGGCTTGGGGGGGTGTTAGAGGGGTTTGGGGGGGTTTTGGGGGGTGCGGGAGTATGGGGACAGGCTTAGGGGGTTGCGGGAATAGTGGGACAGGCTCGGGGGGGGGAGGTGTTAGGGGGGTGCGGGAATAGGGGGACAGGCTTGGGGGGGTGTTAGGGGGGTGCGGGGGTTTTTGGGGGGTGCGGGAGTAGGGGAGGGGGGTGCGGGAATAGGGGACAGGCTTTCTACCCCCCCCAAGCCTGTCCCACTATTACCGCACCCCCCCCCCCCCCCAAGCCTGTCCCCCTATTCCCGCACCCCCAAACCCACCCACCCCCAAGCCTGTCCTCTACTTCCGCACCCCCTTAATTAATCTTGTAGCTCGGTCAATTTTAGTTTGCAATTTTCTTAACCAATAGTCTAGCAAATGATAATAGAGGGAATTGCAATAATCCAGTCTACTTAATTATGAGTAGTGAAGATGTGTTGTAACGATGCCACCACTAATATATATATGTATGCAGTAAAGATGACGTTTTATGTTTACTTATATATGGTAGTGAAGTTAAAAGATAATGAAATAATAAAGATAGGATAAAAAGATGAGATCACTATATAGCTGTTATGAGTTCTTATTGGCCTACAAACCTTGGTAATTAAGGTATGAAGTTGTAATGTTTATCCTTAGTAAACTCATAATTAATTGGGTGACAAGGTGAGGTTTCGTTTTGGTATTTATTGAAAGACTACTGGGAAATAACCGTGGTAAAGTACAGGAAATGACCGGGGCAAAATACTAATACTGGTAACACTGCTACAAAACGGTAATTCTTTCAATAAATACCGTATTTTGCCCAGGTCATTTCCTGTACTTTACCATGGTTATTTCCCGGTAGTTTGCCCAGGTTAGGTCCCGGTAGTCTGCTGTGGTCTAGGTTAGATCAGGTCAGGTAAGGTCAGACTAATTTCCAAATTATGTTTGTAAAACGGGACATATCACGAAAACGGGACATCTCCGAGACAAACACCATAGATGAAAAGTGTGTTAGAATGGTCCAAAATAGTGGGTAATGATACTAAAATATACAATATAGTGAACTCAGTACTGCTGTAAATTTACCAGCAGCAGTACTGTGAAAAGAGAATGGAAAAGTGTGGAATGCAGTACCCACTCCTAGATGAAAGGGGCAGATGGAATGATGAGAAATGGATGAATGAGATAAAGAGACGGATACAAGAAATAGGCAGAGATGAATGGATGAGAGGCATAAGTCAGAAGAGCACGCTAGATTGGTACTCCTCTAAGGACATACCAAGGAGTGAAGTGTTCTATGATGGTAGCTGGGGAAGTGAGCTGATGTTTAAGGCAAGAACGAAGTCACTGGAGGTGAATGACAGAATATATAGATGGAGTAATGAAGGTAGTAACGTTAAGGTGTGTGTGATGTGTGAGAGTAGGGAAGATGAGACAGTAGAACATGTGTTGATGCTATGTGATAAGTATGAACGAGAGAGAGCTACCATGCTGAATGTGGTAATTAGTGAACTAGGAGTGAGAAAATGGAAGGAGTTGGTGGAAGCGACAGTGGCAGCTAAAGTGCTGCTAGGTCTTAGTGAACGAGAGCTGTACAGTCACAGTGATAATAGAGAGTGTGATAGAATTTCTGGAAAGGGTATGGTTGAAGAGGAATGGGTATTTATTGAAAGAATTACCGTTTTGTAGCAGTGTTGCCAGATCCGGCTAGGTCCCAGTATTTTGCCACGGTCATTTCCTATACTGTATCACTGTTATTTCCCGGTAGTTTGCCCAGGTTAGGTCTCGGTAGTCTGATGCGGTCTAGGTTAGGTTAGGTCAAGTCAGGTAAGGTCAGGCTAATTTCAAAATGCCCCATTTGAATATGCCGTATTTTGGAAATCGGGCATTTGCAGAGGAAATGGCATAGAAGAAAATAGTCTTAGAATGGTCTAAATAAGTGGGTAATGAAGGTAGAAAAACCGTACCCAATAACGGTAATTCTGTCAATATTTACCTAGAAATGAGTATATAGGGACGAGCAGGTTGTATAGGATATAGAGGATGAAAGTATGATGTGTATATTGTGTATACATGTATTGTTTGGTGCTGTTTTTTGTTTTCTCCGCAGATTCTACAGAGGAAGACAGTGATGAGAGTACCGTTGCAAAGGTTGCATCCGAACACGTGTAAATAACTCTCAGTCATCATCATTGTTGTTGTTGTTGTTGTTGACTTGTTTACAACTTTATTTTTGTGTTTTCTAAGGAGCTCATATTTTCTCCCTTTTGTGGTTTCATCTTCATTACTTCCATTTTTCTCCAACGGTTTGCTAAGTTAGTTAAAACGTATATTTAAACATATATATATAAGTTTTTATTAAGAAATCAAGTGAAAGTGAAAGGAGAATACCTAATAAAATATCTTTCTTTGATGGTGTAAGATATTTATTAAAAGTGTGTTGGGGGGGAAAACCTTCAAAGTAACTTATTATTATGTCACTCACAGTGTAATAATTCAATAATATCACTATAAACACACAACTTGTAGTTAGTTAAAAAAAAAATACCAAAATAATGTGTAAAATAAATCAAGGTCACTTCATTTAATAATAGTTCCTTATCTTATTAATACTTGAGTAACTTGACAACTGTTATTACACCACGTGAACCAAACACACACACACACAGTCACACATACATACATACAGTCACACACAGTCACACACACACACACACACACAGTATATAATTACACAAACTTTCTTTCACCATGTGTGCTCAACTTTGTAACCTTAACTTATAAATAGAAAGGGTAACTTAGTGATGTTATTATTCTCCATTGTAGCCTTCCACCAAACAGCCTATCCATCTTTTGTAAGTTACAGTGAGGACGTGTGTGTGTGTGTATGTGTGTGTGTGTGTGTTTTAATTTTAATATAAAAATACGGTAAATTTACAGAATAACTGGGTTCACTATATTGTATATTTTAGTATCATTACCCACTATTTTGGACCATTCTAACACACTTTTCATCTATGGTGTTTGTCTCGGAGATGTCCCGTTTTACAAACATAATTTGGAAATTAGTCTGACCTGACCTAACCTAACCTAACCTAACCTAACCTAACCTAACCTAACCTAACCTAACCTAACCTAGACCACAGCAGACTACCGGGACCTAACCTGGGCAAACTACCGGGATATAACCGGTGTAAACTATCATAAAGTGACAGGGGCAAATTCCCGGGACCTAGCCGGATGTGGTAACACTGTGCGGCCCTAGACAAGAACACAGTACTTCTAGAGTAACTATAGTTTTATATTCTTCGGTAATTATTGCGATTATCTGCGTCCTCAATTTTCACACTTTCTGTCATCCAAAATCGCCCATTTCTTTTCCCTTTTTATTTTGGAGACTGTTATATTATGTGGAAATATGTAAAAAACATGAATAACATTTGTATATATGTATTAACCTTTGTATGTATTTACTTTGAAACGGGAGTGTGGCTTTCCCAGCGGGTTCCCGATTTCCCGCCATTGCGTACAGTGTTGCCAGATACAGAAATAATTCCAAGTTTTAGGCAAATTTTGTCCATACTTGGGAAATTGTATGAAGAATGTTCAATAAGTAGCCCAATTGAGCGGGAAATTCAATCATTTAAAATTTGGATAAAAAATTTTTTGATCACCAGATAAAATAACCTGACCTAACCTAACCTAGATTGTTGTTACCTTCGGGACCTAACTATTGTCCTTCGTGACCTTTTTAAAATAAAATAGATCCTGTGGATAGGAGCTAAAAGTATCCCGATGAGGTGTGTCAGGCGTATTGTACACAACTGCCTGTTGGACCTTCCGTAATTTTGCCAAGGATATCTGGTAACACTGTCCGCCCGACCTCAGTTCGTCCCTCCGCTACAGAAATGTCGTATCTTAAAATTGAATTATCTAGCAAAGAATACATTTCCACAAGATAATTCCACCGAACCCTACCTAACTCAACCTAACCTAACCGGTAGTTCGCCGACACAGATAAAATCAATATTAGCTTATTCTTCTCTTACCATATATATTTTTTTGTTTTATTTTTACTTTCTAGAAGAGAGAGAGAGAGAGAGAGAGAGAGAGAGAGAGAGAGAGAGAGAGAGAGAGAGAGAGAGAGAGAGAGAGAGAGAGAGAGAGAGAGAGAGGTCAACAAAAATTATATATTCTTCTTATACCATATGTTATTTTTTACTTTCTAGAGAGAGAAAGAGAGAGAGAGGTCAAGAAACAAGATGATTGGTCAAGTCGGTGGTCAATCCTTATGGAATCGGGATGCTGTAAGTTAAAATGTTGTTGTTATTGTAATGGAAACTTAAACTTTCTTTAAACCTTTGTAAGGGTCTGGCAGGTACTTGTGTTATTTTCAAAGTTTTTAATTATTTCCTTTTTTGAAACATTTTTGCTGACACGGTTCATTATCTACAATGATATAATAATAAACAATAATAGACGGTAATACAATAATAATAATAATAATATAATAATAATAATAATATAATAATATAATAATAATAATAATATAATAATAATAATAATATAATAATATAATAATAATAATAATATAATAATATGAAAACTTGACTTAACTTAACTTAACTTAAGGGGATGCGGGAATATGGGGACAGGCTTGGGGGGGGGGGATTAAGGGGGTGCAGGAGTAGAAGATAGGCTTGGGGGGGTTTTGGGGTGTGTGGGAGTAGGGGGATAGGCTTGGGGAGGGGGAGACAGGCTTTCTACCCACCCCAAGCCTGTCCCCCTATTCCCACACCCCCCAAACCCCCCCCAAGCCTGTCCCCTACTCCCGCACCCCCCTAACCCAACCCAACCCAACCCAACCCAACCCTGTACTAACTAAACACTTAAGTTGGTGGGGTAGGTTGGGTTAGGTAAGTTAAAGGGGGTGCTGGAGTAGGTGGACAGGCTTGGGGGGAGGGGGACTGGGGAGGTGCGGGAATAGGGGGACAGGCTTGGGGTGGGTAGAAAGCCTGTCCCCTAACCCTCCCCACCCCCAAGCCTGTCTCCCTACTCCCGCACCCCCCTAAACCCCCCCAAGCCTGTCCCCCTACTCCCACACCCCCCTAAACCCCCCCAAGCCTGTCCCCTACTCCCACACCCCCCAAAACCCCCCCAAGCCTACCCCCTACTCCCACACACCCCTAAACCCCCCCAAGCCTGTCCCCCTATTCCCACACCCCATTAACACACATCTTTTCCTACTTACTGTTTTAATCAGATGTCAGTAGTGTTGGCCGGGGCAAGGTTGGCTCCAGGTACAGCTGAGTTTGACAGTCTATCCACTCAACTCTCATCAACACCAAGCACAGGTATAGTACAACAGACATGGCACATATACAGGGTGTATCACAATGTATATCATTAACTTACACCAGAGATATAAAATATAATTTTGAGTATATTTTGTTGTATAAAGTATGCTGTGTGTGATCTCAGTAAAGTACAATGAATACTGATAATACTGAGCGTCGGAGGGAGTGGTAGCCTAATATTGTATTCGGACCAAAGAGGCCTTATTTATTTCATCTTAATAAGTTTTATCATGATTGCAATATTTATGTGATGTTCTATAACGTACATTGAATCATATTTTCAATACAGAGGGATAATACCAGGCATGTATAAGAAGAAAATCCGTGAAATGTAGGGAAATGCTCCAGCTTGCAGATTGCATTATGTCGGATATTAATCATATTTCGTTGAATATTATTATACAGTACAAGTTGCTGACATTATCTCCCCTTTTCTCTCCTCACAGAACACTGCTCCATCGGTCTGCCTATGTTCATGTCGTCTAGAGCCAGTACGACTTCTACAGGTGCCCAGTGCTCGTGTTGCCAGGTGACTCTTGCATCGAGGGAACAGCAGGTGGAACACTATAGAGAACCCTGGCACCTCACTAACCTCAAGAGAACCACACAAGGACAGTCACCACTCACACATATGCAGTTTGAGACAGGTCATGGTGAGTTGGGGTTGGATGGGACAGAGTTGGGATGGAAGTGTGATGGGGTTGACATAGATTAGGGACGGAGTGAGATGGAAGTGTGATGGGGTTGACATAGATTAGGGATGGAGTGAGATGGGGTTGGGTTTGGGTTGGGATCTAGTTGGGATGGGGTTGAGATGGAAGTGTGATGGGGTTGAGATGGATTAGGGATGAAGTGGGATGGAAGTGTGATGGGGTTGACATAGATTAGGGATGGAGTGGGATGTGGTTGGGATGGAGTGGGATGGAAGTGTGATGGGGTTGAGATGGATTAGGGACGGAGTGGGATGGGGTTGACATAGATTAGGGATGGAGTGAGATGGGGTTGGGTTTGGGTTGGGATAGATTTGGGATGAAGTTGGATGTGGTTGGGATGGGGTTGAGATGGATTAGGGACGAAGTGGGATGGAAGTGTGATGGGGTTGACATAGATTAGGGTTGGAGTGAGATGGGGTTGGGTTTGGGTTGGGATGGAATTGGGATGGGGTTGAGATGGATTAGGGACGGAGTGGGATGGAAGTGTGATGGGGTTGACATAGATTAGGGATGGAGTGAGATGGGGTTGGGTTTGGGTTGGGATAGATTTGGGATGAAGTTGGATGTGGTTGGGACGGAGTAGGATGGGGTTGAGATGTGGTTGAGATGGAAGTGGGATGGGGTTGACATAGATTTGGGATTGGGTTGGGATAGATTAGGGATGGAAGTGGGATGGAGTTGAATGAGATTGGGATGGATTTGGATGGAGTTGGGATAGATTAGGGATGGTTGGGATGGGATTGGGATGGAGTTGGTTTGGGATTGGGATAGATTGGGGATGGAGTGGGACAGAATTGAATGGGGTTGGGATATATTTGGGATCTAGTTGGGATGGGGTTGGGATGGAATTGAGATAGATTTGGGATGGAGTGAGATGGAGTTTGGATTGGGTTGGGACAGAGTTGGATTGGGTTGGGATGGAAGTGGGATGAGGTTGGGATAGATTTGGGATTGGATTGGATGGGGTTGGGATGGAATTGGGATGGGATTGGGATGGATTTGGGACGGAGTTGGCATAGATTAGGGATGGAGTGAGATGGAGTTTGGATTGGAATTGGGATGGGATTGGGATAGATTTAGGATGGGGTTGGGATGGAATTGGGATAGATTTGGGATAGATTTAGGATGGGGTTGGGATCGAATTGGGATAGATTTAGGATTTGCATAAGTAAAAACAAAACAAAAACAGGATATAATAATTATGTTAGACGTATTCTTGATAATGCCTGCTTAAGGGGGTGTGGGAATAGGGGGACAGGCTTGGGGGGGTTTTGGGGTGTGTGGGAATAAGGGGACAGGCTTGGGGGGGGTTTTGGGGTGTGTGGGAATAGGGGGACAGGCTTGGGGGGGTTTTGGGGTGTGTGGGAATAAGGGGACAGGCTTGGGGGGGGGGGTTTGGGGTGTGTGGGAGTAGGGGGACAGGCTTGGGGGGGTTTTGGGGGTGCAGGAGTAGGGGGACAGGCTTGGGGGGGTGCGGGAGTAGGGGACAGGCTTGGGGGGGGGGGGTTAGGGGGGTGCAGGAATAGGGGACATGCTTTCTACCCACCCCAAGCCTGTCCCCCTATTCCCGCACCCCCCAAAACCCCCCTAAGCCTGTCCCTTACTTCTGCACCCCCCTAAACCCCCCCAAGCCTGTCCCTTACTCCCGCACCCCCCTAAACCCCCCCCAAGCCTGTCCCATACTCCCGTACCCCCTTAATATTAAATTGTCACAAAAGAATAAAGTACTGTACACTATTATATATATATATTGTATTTAAACGTTACAGACACAGCCAGTTGTACGAGTTCTGAAGATGAAGCCAGCACTGCAGATGACAACAACACTGATAATGAAGAAGATGATGAGGGTAAGGACTTTATTTTGATACAGTATATAACTTTGCAAATTCCTATTGAAAAGCCATTTAAATTTGCTATATCATAACAAATCTTTTAAATTGACCTATTGTATATATTTAAAATTTGTTTTATACCATATATGTATTTTATTTGGCTTATACAGCATTGACGACAACATTACTCTCATTAAGGGGGTTTGGGGGTGTGTGGGAATAGGGGGACAGGCTTGGGGGAGGGGGTTAAGGGGTGCGGGAGTAGGGGGACAGGCTTTGGGGGGGGGGGGTTTGGGGGGTGCGGGAATAGAGGGACAGGCTTGCTTGGGGTGGGTAGAAAGCCTGTCACCTACTCCCGCACCCCCCTAAACCCCCCCCCCCCCAAGCCTGTCCCCCTACTCCCGCACCCCCCAGAATCCCCCCGACCCACCCAAAACCCCCCCCCCCCAAGCCTGTCCCCTATTCCCCCCCCCCCCCAAAGCCTGCTCCTACTCCCACACACCCCAAACCCCCCCCCCCCCCCCCAAAGCCTGTCCCTCTATTCCCGCACCCTCTTCATTGATTATATATTGCAGGGAATGAAAAGCACGTCCTGGGTAAACAACCACGGATCTTCTTCCTCAACGCAGACGGCCAAGTGTTCTCAGTATACAGGAGTGTTCTCTTAAATAAACGGGTAACTTATTGACTTTTATTTGGATACTCTTAATTCAACCTGTAGTTATTCCGGTTTTCCTTGGAGTAACATCATAGGGTATGTCCATATGCAGGAACATTGATGGTGTTGACGATAGCGTGGTACCGGTACGATGACCCCATAGACACACACACCACAGAGCCATCCATCGTAAACACCACCACCACCATCGTCCTTGCATACGATAGCGTGGTACCGGTACGATGACTCCACACACACACACCACAGAGCCATCCATCGTACCAGTACCATGCCATCGTACACACCACCACCACCACCATCATTCTTGCATACGGCCTATTGACTCTTATATACAAAAACTCACTCTTGACTCTTATACTCACTCTTGACTCTTATATGCAAAAACTCACTCTTGACTCTTATCTCTCAACTCTTATATGCAAAAACTCACTCTTGACTCTTATACTCACTCTTGACTCTTATACGCAAAAACTCACTGTGGACTCTTATGTTTACCAGGTTGAAATGGCCGGAGAGACAGATGCCATACAGAGACTTCAGGCAGCTCCTCGTAAACGTCGCTGGGCCGTCCTATTACTCTCTGGGGGTCACTTTGCTGGGGCCATATTTAACGGTAAGCAACCACAAACACCCCATAATAACAAACACTTGCTTGTATCGTGTTATTAAGGGGGTGCGGGGGTAGGGGACATGCTTGGTTGGGGGGTGTGCAGGAATAGAGGGACAGGCTTGGGGTGAGGTTTAGTGGGGGTGCGGGAGTAGGGGACAGGCTTGGTTGGGGGGGGGGTGCAGGAATAGGGGGACAGGCTTGGGGTGGGTAGAAAGCCTGTCCCATATTCCCGCACTCCCCAAACCCCCCCCCCCCAAACCTGTCCCCTATTCCCGCACCCCCCTAAACCACCCCCCACCCCCCACCCCCAAGTCTGTCCCCCTATTTCCGTACCCCCTTAAGTTAATGAAACCATCCAATTTAGTTATATTTATTTGGATACACTAACCCCAAAACACAAGGAAAATAGAGGAATTGTAATGGTTAGGATTCATAGTGTTTTGGTCAGCACAGTTTTACCAATTTTTTTTTTTTTTTTTTTTACCTCAACCTTGGGATTGTAGGGTGTCAGTAGCCCGTGACTCTTTTTGTGAGGCCCCGAGATTATTGGGTGTCACACTAGATGAGACAGTGGAGCTTGGTGGTGGTTGTGGTGGTGATGTTGGTACCGTAGCTTCTCTTCTGTCCCACTAGATGACCCACACCTTATTTATACACATCACTATCTGCCTAAGCATTGTACAGCCACAATGAAATATCCACCGACACTTTCCTTCCATCGTGCAAATAAATCAATATCATATCAAAATATAATCATACAACAACACCTTACGTCAACTCAACAACCCCCTCAATTATTATTATTATTATGAGGTGCTGCAAAATATAATCATACAACAACACCTTACGTCAACTCAACAACCCCCTCAATTATTATTATTATTATGAGGTGCTGCAAAATATAATCATACAACAACACCTTACGTCAACTCAACAACCCCCTCAATTATTATTATTATTATGAGGTGCTGCAAAATATAATCATACAACAACACCTTACGTCAACTCAACAACCCCCTCAATTATTATTATTATGAGGTGCTGCAAAATCATACACATGTTGTTCTTTATTTCCAAGATATTTACTATGATGGAAGGAAAGTGTGGGTGGATATTTGATTGTGGCTGTACAATTTCCAGGGGAGTAGTAAGGTGAAGTACACAAAACCTTCCATAATTACACAATGTGGGAAGATAAACAAAAATTAGTTTAAGGGGGTGCGGGAGTAGGGGACAGGCTTGGGGGGGAGGGGGGGGTAGAAAGCCTGTCCCCTATTCCCGCACCCCTCTAACCCCCCCCCCTCCCAAGCCTGTCCCCCTACTCCCGCATCTCTCTAACCCCCCCCCCCCCAAGCCTGTCCCCCTACTCCCGCACCCCCCTAACCCCCCCCAAGCCTGTCGCCCTACTCCCGCACCCCCCAAAACCACCCCTAAAGCCCCCCGCACCCCCCTGTTGCTTGCTTGGTATAGTTTGAAGGAATAAATCAGTTGCTTTAGATTAGGAGAACCTCAGGAGAACCTCAATAATAGATGATTAATAAATTTAGCACTTTCATTTTAACACACAGGCTTAGTAAATCCATAATTAGTCTGTATGGTAATGAATAACACAAGTCTGGGAAAACATTTGGTGATCTGAATTCAATGAGTGAGTGAGTGTAAAATGAAATAGTGGGTAATGAATAACACAAGTCTGGGAAAACATTTGGTGATCTTCAATGAGGGGCTGAGTGTAAAATGAAGCATTGGATACAAATATTTATCCACTATATATCAAAAGATCTAAAGTAAATAACAGCTTAATTAAGAATTTTATATATATTTTTCAGGGGAGGAGGTGGAGGTACACAAGACTTTTCACAATTACACAGTGAGGGCCGGACAGGGAGGCAGTCAATCACGTAAAGACAACCAGACTGCCACCTCTCATCCACGCTCCAGCGGCTCATCTCTCAGACGATACAATGAACAGTCACAACGCCAGGTGAGTAGGGGGAGAAATGAGAAGGTAGGGTGAGATATTATGGGCCGTATACAACAACAACATCCATGGTGTTGACGATGGTGTGGTACTGATACGATGATGATGATGTATGTGTGTTGTTTGTCTACGGAGTCATTGTACCGGTACCACACCACCATAGTCAACACCACCAATGTCAGTCATCTAACATTAAAAGTTTCACCAATGGTGTCTATCAAGGTTCTGTACTCTCACCCACCCTCTTCAACCTATACATGCACGACCTACCAACACCCCAGGCACCACAAATACAAGTAGCCTCCTACGCAGACGACATAACACTCATATGTACACACAGAAATGCAGACACAGCCACTCACATCCTCCAACCCTACCTCAACACACTCAATGCCTGGTTCACCACAAACAGACTTAAAATAGCACCCACCAAGTCAACTGTCACCCTTCTCACCAACTGGAATGCAGAACACCGCTACACACCACACCTCACCATAAACAACACACCTATACCACACACACACACACCCAAAATACTTGGCATAACATACAATACATCCATGACATTCAAACAACATATTACAACCATCAAAAATAAATGCATGCAAAGACTTAAAGCCCTCAGATCACTTGCCAGCACAACATTCGGACACAACAAAGAAACCACAACCACAGTATACAAACAATATATTCGATCAGTGATGGATTATGCAAGCCCTGCCTGGGCCTCAAACCTCACTGACACACATCTCAACACCCTTCACACCATACACAATACAGCCCTAAAGATAATCACAGGCTGCACAGCTACCACACCTACAGACCACCTACACTGAAACCAAAGTCCTCAAAATCAAGGATCACCTTGACATGAGAGGCACACAAACACTTGCTGCAGCCTCCACAAACCCACACCATCCACTACACTACATGGCACAACACCCACACATACCAAGGAACATCAAAACAACACCCAGTACACGATACCATACACAAATACTATCATATCTTACACCCTGCCCACTCCAATCACTCATCAATCCATCCAAACACTCAAAAACAACACTCAGCTGCATGCACCACCTCCTGACATCCACCCATCTGAATCCTCCCTTCCCCGTGAGGACAGAGTCCACCTGGCCAGGCTACGGTGTGGCCACCACCCGGCCCTTCTGACATATCAGAAGAAGCTGGATGGAACCATTGCGGATGCCTGTCCAGGATGCAACACAACACCCCATTCTATTAAACACATTATTGAAGACTGCAATACACACAACCACACTCGCCAACAACACAACATACACTCTCTGAGGGTACTGTGGGAAAGCCCGGTTCAGGCCATGGCCTTCCTCAGGAGCTCTGGGCTGCTCGGCCAGACACCTTGACGAACTTCAACAACACCACCAATGTTCTTGAATATGGCCTTATAACCCCTGTTCTTTCTATCTCTTCCCACCAACACCACCAATGTTCTTGAATATGGCCTTATAACCCCTGTTCTTTCTATCTCTTCCCACCAACACCACCAATGTTCTTGAATACGGCTTTATAACCCCTGTTCTTTCTATCTCTTCCCACCAACACCACCAATGTTCTTGAATACGGCTTTATAACCCCTGTTCTTTTTATCTCTTCCCACCAACACCACCAATGTTCTTGAATACGGCTTTATAACTCCTGTTCTTTCTATCTCTTCCCACCAACACCAACAGCACATACAGGAGCTTCTCGAAAGTTGGCGCCCCAAGTTGGTCTCGTGTAACCTCATCTTCTGCCACACCAGACACAGCAGCCGGTCAGCTCTCTTCAGCGGCAAACAACCCATACTCAGCACCTCGGACGATCGGATACGCAACGTTCCCTTCACCACGCGACAACCCAAGTTTGCTGAGGTGCAGAGGGTTCATACTGCACTGTCAGAGGTCTTGATTCATGGTTAGTAAAGTTCCCAACAAAAGAGGCGTCAACATGCAACTTTTTTGGTAGATGTTATGCACCTACACTTAATCATACGTGACCTAAAAAGACTTACTGTATTTTCCTTTTGATTCTTGTATGTGCATATAATGTGAAAAAAGGGAAAAAGTATATAATGATAATGATGATGTAT
>JAWQEG010002910.1:225000-231546 GCA_033782935.1 Petrolisthes cinctipes | reverse complement strand
AAAAACCTGAGCCTCCGAGATATCTAGGATTTGTAGGCTTTGGCAGGGGGAGGGGGGGGGGTGATGGTTCTGTGTGAGTGGATGGAGAGAGAGAGGGAGAGAGATGTTGGGGTGGAAGGGGTTGTGTATGTGAGAGAGAGAGAGAGAGAGAGAGAGAGAGAGAGATGGGGTTGGTTGATGTTGGAGAGAGAGAGAGAGAGATGGGGTTGGTTGATGTTGGAGAGAGAGAGAGAGAGAGAGAGAGAGAGAGAGAGAGAGAGAGAGAGAGAGGGACACATGTAGCGGGGTTGGTGCCTCGGTGGGAATGAAAGAGGGATGGGTGATGATGAAAGAAGGGAAGGGGTATTTTGGAGGTGGAATGGGTCAGCAGAACATAAAATAATGAAGGGTAAGGGTAGGAGTGTTGGTGTAAAAAGTGTGAGGGGTGTTGGTGTGAGAGAGGAGGGGGGTGAGGGGTATTGGTGAGAGAGGAGAGGGGGGAGGGGGTGAGGGGTAAGAGGGACACAAAAATAACTAGGGACTCTTCTTCCGTCAAATGTTCAAAGCCAAGAAAAGACGAGAGGAGACGAGAGAGGTGGTCAGCGTTTGAGGTGTACATGTTCAACTGAGTTTTGTCCGGACATTACACACACACACACACACACACACACACACACACACAGACGGACACAAACCTCATATACCACAGGAAGGGAAGAATGGAAGGGTGGAAGTGGAAGGAGGAAGTGGAAGGAGGGAAAGTGGAAGGAGGGAAAGTGGAAGGAGGGGAAACGTAAGAGAGAAGATGATTTCAATATATGATTATGGACGGGGGAAATTTTTAACTACGGTAAATAAAAAGAAGAAGAGTAAAAGGGGGTGAGAGAAGAAACAAAAGAGAAGGTGAAATGGGAAGGAATAAAGTAAAAGCCCGAGGTTAAAATAATACAGAAATGGTTCCCTATTGTTTTCCTTCTTTGTGTTTCTGTCTTCACGGTTGTCTTGTTGTCTTGAATTTCTTTAGGACAGAATCGTGTTCATGTTATTACGTTATTAAAGTTAAGGCGAACAGAAACAGGCATTACTACAGTCACTCAGTGCATACTTATACTTATTCTGACACACAGCTAAAAAAAAAAAGGAACTCATAAAATACAAATGAAAACCAAACATGGCAAAATAAAATACATACACATATATATATAGTGAAATATACCATAAGCAATGATTTAAACCAGTTCGACCTGAATTCAATTTTACACTCCATTACCAACAACAAAGGCATTTATGTATCGCTCACATTATAAAGTCACCGAATTTATACCATCATCCCTAAAGAAAAAAAAAAAAGAAAAGAAAAAGCAAGAGGGTAAAATAGAAATAAAAACGAGATAAGACATGAGAGGAGGATATCAATATATTTTCAGCCTATTTAACCCACGAGGGAAGAAAAAGCCAAGAACGAATAGCAGCTTTTCAATTTTCCGGGCAGCGTCTGGGGCCGTAAGATGAATCAGACTCCGGGAGAAGGACAATTTCCGTGCCCCACCTACGAGTTTTCTGCCGGAGTGAGCACGAGTGACCGTCCCCTCCAACCCCCCACCTATACCCCCCCCAGCCCGTGTCCCCATCATCCACCACCACTACTACTTACCCTCCTCCCCTTTAGTTCTCCTCCCAACCCATGTCCTCTCTTTCTCCTTCCTTGTCCTCTCCTCCTCCTCTTCCTCCTCTTCCTTTTAATCTATGTCCCCTCTTCCTCCTCCCAACCCATGTCCTCTCTTTCTCCTTCCTTGTCCTCTCCTCCTCCTCTTTCTCTTCCTTTTTAATCTTTGTCCCCTCTTCCTCTTCCTCCTTCCTAGTCCTCTCCTCCTCCTCCTCTTCCTCCTCTTCCTCTTCCTTCTAATCTATGTCCCCTCTTCCTCTTCCCAACCCATGTCCTCTCTTCCTCTTAATTCCTCCTTCCTAGTTCTTTCCTCCTCTCCATTTGTGCTCTTCTCATCCTTCTTTTCTCCTTTTTTCCCCTTGTACACATTTTATTTTCCTCTTTCCCCAACCAAGTCCACTCCTTCTTTTCACCCTCTATCGCCCCTGTCCTCTCTTACCTCCTTTCCTCTTCCTCCTTTTACTTCTTTTGCCACTCTTCCTCTCCCCTGATATTCCCACCTCCTCACCCCCCAAACTCTGTCCCTGTTCTCCCTTTATCGATTTTTTTTTTTTTTTCTTTCCTTAGCCTCCTTTTCATTCATCATCGTTTCTCCAACTACGTCTATCGTTGAATGAATGTTCTTCCTTGTTCATTCCGTCCCCCCATGCACTTGGTTTCCTTACATACTCTCTTTTCTTTATTTAATACCCAATTCGCCTTTTCCATTTCTCCTTCCTCAGTCTCCTCCCTCCCAAGCGCTCTCTCTCTCTCTCTCTCTCTCTCTCTCGCTCTCTCTCTCTCTCTTGACACTTCATACCCTTCCTTCCTTCATGCCCCCATCACCGCCTCTCTGTATTTCTTCTTCCTCTCACTCTGACCTTTTCTTGATCCTACTATGACGTCCTCCTACTTAAGTTAACATTACAACTTGGGCATAAATACTTAACCTTGAGCAAACAATCTCTTCTTGACTGGGATTCTTTATTGTAAGGTGCTGGTATTCTGTGTTGAGCTCTCCAAGGTTCCAGTCTTGTATTATTAACTAACTATAAGCATTACAATACTACACGTGTGTTTTGGTGTGACTGGAATACTTGTGAGATGAAAAGTTAGGAACAGAGATTATGTACCTAATATATATGTGAATGTAAGTATTTATGTATGTATATGTTTTCTTCCTCGTCTTCTTTATGGATTTCATCCTTCTCTTCCTTCACTTCTTCCTCCTCTCATTCCTCTTTTTCATCATCCCTTTTCCCTTCTCATCTTCCCACTTTTTCTTTTCCCAAACCTTCTCATTGTTGTTCTCAGACTCTTTGACCTTCATTCTTGTCAACATCTCACCACTCATTCTCCGTGACTGACTCTTTACTTTCCGTCACCTTATTCATTTTCATCTATATATCTGGGTTTGCCTCAACAATATTTATCTCCCATTTTCTCTCTCACCAAACCATCACTTACTCTCTTTCTCCACCACCCAACACCATGCACCACTTTTCTACCTCCACCACCATCCTGTCTCCACCATCCACCACCATCATCATCACCATCTTCCTTTCTTTATCTTGACCCCTCCTCCCCCCCCCCCCACCACCACCACTACCTTCCTTCCACGTACACATATCGTTTCTCCCGTCCCCCCTTCCTCGCTTTGTTGCGTCTCTCCTTTTGAAGAATAGCTCCTCTCCCCCCGCCAACAACTGTCTATCTCTTACACTCGCCCTGTCACATTTACACACACCACACACACACACACACACACACACTCAGCAGCAGAGAGAATAACATGAGTGAGAATCCCATATACTCAACATACAGTAAATCATTCCGACCCTCATACAAATAGCATTCAACTGAAGCCACATCATGTTACAGTAAAATGCAGCAATGTCGGTGAATCTCAGTGAAACAGGCACCCGTAAATAACCACACTCAACCGGTCACCCATAAGCACATGCATGAAAGGACAATATTTTTCCCTGCTTAGTTGTAACAAGTATTCAGTAAACCATGCAGCCAACCAGCCACCAAGCCAGCCTGCCAACAAGCCAGCCAATCAGTCTGCCACCCAGCCAGCCTACCAGCCACCCAGCCAGTCAGCCAGTCAGCCAACAAGCCAGTCAGCCAGCCAGCCAACTCCTCTACCAGAGAACATGACAGCCAACGTACCAACTATTCAACCAGCCAGCTAACCTTAACCTTTTCAAAGTCAACGAAGCAGAAACATAATAAAAAGAAGATTCAGGTGCGTTCTATAGACGTATTTTAGGAGAAATTTAAACATGTAACGCAAAAGCATGTTACTACTGCAAGATGATTATCAAATTTATAAGAGGTTATTTAGGATCATTTTAAAAGTTCTGATAGCTATGTAAAGTAGTTTCCCAAGGGCATTTGCAAGAAGTTATTTGAGAGCATTAAGAAGAAGTGATTCGTCTGCCTCCTCCTTCTTCCTTCCTGACGGAGGGGAGGGCAGGGGGCGTCAAATGGGATCTTGATACCTGGAAAATTGCACCTCATGTCGCAACATCCGCCATAATGGAGGGGCAAAAAGCAGGGAAGGAGCACGGGAAAAAACCTATTACTGTTATGATGGACAGCGTTGGGGAGATGGTGCGAGCTGGTCTGACCGTCATGGTGTTGTTGTTGTGTGGTATAGTGGTGGTGGTGGTGGTGGTGGTGGTGGTGGTTTGTGGTAGTAGTGGTGGTGATGGTGGTGGTGATGGTGGTGGTGGTCTGTGGGTGAGGATTGTGGTGGTGGTGGTGGTGTGTTGTGTGGTAGTAGTGGTGGTGGTGGTGATGGTGGTGGTCAGTGGGTGAGGCTGGTGATGGTGATGGTGTGTTGTGTGGTGGGTGATGGTGGTGGTGGTGGTAATGGTGGTAGTGATGGTAGTGGTGTGTGTGTTAAAATGTAGTGAGTTTATATGTAAGTGAGTTGGGTTCATGGTGGCTAATGGTAGGAAAGTGAGAGAGAATGAGTTAGCATCATTATATACGTGGGTGGGTTGGTGGGTTGGTGGTTGGGTCAGTGTGGTGGTGGGAGCGTGGGGTTATAAGTGTGTCAGTGGTACAGTGGGGTGGTGTTGAATATCTAATGTACTCGTCATTATAACAGGTCAATTTACGGTTAGAAACAAAAGTACGTACCATCCGCTTCCATCATAGAGGTCAGTGTTTACGCTTGGTGTGTGTGTGTGTGTGTGTGTGTGTGTGTGTGTGTGTGTGTGTGTATGGGGATATATTGGTTGACCTTTTCACTCCACAGACACGAACCAACTGTATGAATTTGTACAGCATTGAATGTATGAATTTGTACTGTTTACGTGTGTTGTCTCGGGTGTGTTTGGTCCAGTTTCCTAAGAATGTATAAGACCAATATATTGCCTTGCACGTGTAGTGTTTTTTTACCTTCCATAATGAGTGTATTACAAACTATGGGACTTTATACAACTACTCTATCATATAATTATAAAACTGAGGCCGTGTATAACTAACTACTGATCAACAACAACAACTACTCATTATATAACTACTTATCATATATATAATAATAATAATATGACGGTAACACAATCAATGTATCCGACTAAAATTCCACGTATATGATTATAGCCTCGTGTACCGTATATCTGATTTTAGTTGTGTGTGCAGTGAGCCTGAATCTAATGCAAATTATGTATCAGTAATAAATAATAACTCATTTATAAGCTATTTGATTACTGCTGCACACTTCAACGCTGGCTAACAATTACTTATGGATGGAATTCCTATTACATATTTTTATTGCTTTCATGAGAGCGGGGAGTGTTATTAGTTGGTGGGTTAATTATGGGGTGGTGTGTGTTGGTTGATTTAGTCACATGTTAAGTTAATCAACAAGAAATATACAACCATTTTATTGGGACTGATACACAAAGGATATACCGCTACAACAAACAAATTCATTTACATAATTCCTAAACGGGCACATCACACACAGAGCAGCATCCTACAGCAACACACACACACACACACACACACACACACACACACACACACACACACACACGTTACATCAACATTTCCAACAAATACCACACTGATGGCACAATGCACTCACCATCAAAACACACACATAAACACACACACACATACACACACACACACACATACGTTATTTATACACACATAATGATCATACTCAGCACGTACATATTTACACACTCTCCAAGTTCACAGTACAAATGTAATACCGTACTTTTCACATGTACACTCACTCATGTACACATATAGAGTTTAGATCACATATATACACTTTAAAATTTCACATATTCTCTATTTGATACACGTACACATACACACATTCAACATCCATAACACATACAACACAGTCTAATACTTTGAACATGGATTCTATACCTACCGTTCTTTACACACACACACAAACACACACATCCAGGAACCCAAACACATCACACACACTCTCTCTCTCTCCCTCACACACATACACACACACACACACACACACACACACACACACATACACACATCCAGGAACCCAAACACATCACACACTCAACACTGGCACCCCCACATCCACGAGACCAAAGCATACCGTAGCCACATATACATTTAAATGAGGTAAGGGGGGCCGGGATGCAAGTCAGAGTCTATCACAAATTCAATCACTCTCCCAAGTCCAGCCAGGCCGCCCTACGCATCCCAATACTTCCTTCCTTGCCGTGTCTATGTGCTATCCTCCTCCTCTCTTGTCCCTGTCTGTCCTTCCTTGCTTCCTTCTATATATCCTCCTTGGCTTTTCTATATCTAGTTTACATCTTGTCCTGTACTGTCCTGGTATGTTCTATATATCCTTCAGTACTGTACATATTATTGCTCTGCTTTACAATATCCTAGATCCTCTCTTTCTCTATTCC
>JAWQEG010002910.1:127500-222500 GCA_033782935.1 Petrolisthes cinctipes | reverse complement strand
TGAGGGAGTGGGGGGGGGGGGGGAGAAGGGGGGGAAGAGTGGGGGAAGTGGGGAAAAGAGAGGGGGTAGATGAGGGTGAGGAGAAGAGTGGGGAAGAATATGGGAGTGGGTAAAAGATTATGTGTGTGTGTGAGGGAAAGAGAAGAGTGGGGAAGAATATGGGAGTGGGTAAAAGATTATGTGTGTGTGGGGGGGGGGGGAAAGAGAAGAGTGGAGAAGAGTGGGGGAGTGGGTAAAAGATGGTGTGTGTGTGGGAGGGGGAAGATGGGAGTGGGGTATTAGAGTGTGTGAGTGGCCAGAGGGACTATATAGTGACCATCATGACCTTCTCTGACTTGATGATGTCACACGGTTATATTCAGTCTGATTTTTTGTAGACCCTATGATCCGAACATTCCTCCTGACTTGCATTTTGGTCAGCCGTACAGGAACCCAGAACTATTATATATATATACTGTACCGGTAGATGATTATTTTAATGATACGAAGGAATTAAGGAGAGGATACATTGTTGGTAAATCCGGAGCAAATTATTCCTCCAAACTATTCCAAGCAACAGGCCACCATTATCTTTGTTTATCTGGTCCTGTTTCCTGGCATACTTTGGAGGAATCAAGGCACTCCAATGTACCAAAAGTATACTCTCCCCTTAAGAGGACAACTTCAACTATTAAATATATACAGTAGATGGTTTAATAATACGAAGGAATTAAGAGAACAGCACAGAGAAATATACAGAACAGAGAAATATACAACTCCAACTGTTAAATATATACAATAGATAATATAATAATACAAAGGAATTAAGAGGACGCACAGAGAATGTTTTTTTTTATTAAACTGGCAAAAAATTTCTTGATTCTTTTTGTCGGATCTTTCTGTCAAATAACTTGCTTGAATTACCAAATGTTAATAATCTCTTTTGGTTTTAAGGACGGACAATGTCAATATAAGTGATATATTTTACCCCAAGAAGGCTTATATATAATTATGTGGCCTACGGAGCTTTAATTAAAGGTTTTGCTAAAATTGTCTATACTCTAGATTGAAATAAGCTACAAGCCAACACCCTTACTAAGTACCAATTACAAACAAATGATCTTATTTTACACTTTGCAAACTGATGATAATAATTATGATGTGCTGTGAAGAATATCAAACAAAAAAAGTCTGTCTAAATAAAAATATGTCGAGTGTATATACATCAACAGTCTAGAGTAGAAAGATCAAAGGAGGAAGTAAAATAGAGCAGATAAAAGGAGAACAGCGAAACAGAGGCAATAAAAGCAAATACAAAACAATAAACAACAAAGAGACTCAGGCATTTGACGAAAGACAGAATAAAAATGGAATAGGGGACTGAAGAAAAAACCGAGAGAAACTTCGATGTTGACTGAGATAAAGGCATGCCACAACTACAAAGGCGAGAGAGGCAAACCTACACACACGTCAAGAACGATGCAAAAATATGTATGGGAATTGAAAATCATTACGAATCCGGTGATGGGTATGCAAGGCCCTCAGTTGTATTTAGACCATTATTACAGAGTCGGACCGGGAACAGATTAATAACAAATGATTGATATCTCTCCCACCTTCCGGACACATTTTCCTTCTCCCTCCCTGTACCTTCTTTCCTTCCTTCCTTCCTTCCCCCTTCCCCTCCACCCCCATCATCTTTCCTCCTTCCTTTCTTCCCTCCTTCCCCTTCCCTCCACCCCCATCATCTTTCCTCCTTCCTTTCTTCCTTCCTTCCCCTTCCCTCCACCCCCATCATATTTTCCCTCCTTCCCTCCCTATCTACCTTCCTTCCTTCCCCCTTCCCTCCACCCCCACCACCTTTCCTCCTTCCTCCCTCACTCCTTCCCTCCCTATCTACTTTTCTTCCTTCCCCTTCCCTCCACCCCCACCACCTTTCCTCCTTCCTCCCTCACTCCTTCCCTCCCTATATCTACCTTCCTTCCTGCACCTTCCACCCCAACCCCTGGCCTCCTCCTCCTCCTTCTCCCTCTCTCCTTACCTCCCTCCACCCCCAATCCCTTTCCTCCTCTTTCTTCTCCCTCCCTCCCTCCCCTCCCTCTCGATATATTCCTCCCCCTCCCTCTTTTTCAATCTTTTCCGCTACCGTTTCCGCGGCGAGAACAAATGATGGCTACGATAAAGAGGAAGAGAGGCAGAAGGAACAACATTAATCACAGACCTGCTGCTGGATACTACACCTTGATTGTGTGAGGCATACGACGACACTCAGGCAAACACAACACACACACACACACACACACACACACACACACACACACGCTAGTACTACACTGAAGGAAAAACGCACACTCAGGGAAACATCATACTCATACACTCAGGGAAACAACACACACACACACACACACACACACACACACACACACTAGTACTACACTGAAGGAAAAACACACACTCAGGGAAACATCATACTCATACACTCAGGGAAACAACACACACACACACACACACACACACACACACACACACACACACACACACACACACACACACACACACACACACACACACACTACACTCAGGGAAAAACACACACTCAGGGAAACATCATACTCATACACTCAGGGAAACAACACACACACACACACACACTCCGGAAACCAACAAAACACACTCACATACATACACATACTTAGGGAACCAACAATAACACACACACACACCACACACATACTGAAAAAAACGGGCATGCAGTATACAAACATAATACAGTAGTTCCCTTTCACGACTCACCTGTCATTCACACTCCACTACACATGCCAGACAGAGGGAAGAGAAGCTAATAAGGTAATTAAAATGAACTAGAAATCCTACACGTAAAATGACAGGTGATCAGCAGACATTTTGGCAGACAGACAGACAGACGTGCAAGTCAACAGACAGACAAACATAAGTCTTTTTTATTTTTTATTATTATTATTATTTTTTTTTTTGGCAACGAGGGATCACAGCCTGCCGAGCATGATACCACAATAACAGGTGTGTGTGTGTGTGTGTGTGTGTGTGTGTGTGTGTGTGTGTGTGTGTGTGTGGTTACTTTGAATGTCCAGCCAACACCACCACATGTATGCAGCTCGTGGGCACAGCATGTCTCGCGAATCGACCGACCGACCGCCACTGCCACTCAAACACAACCAAAATTCCGTAAACAAAACAAAATAGACGCGGCGAGGCTTGTCACCTGGAGCGTAAAACGTAAACCTCTCTGAAGCTATGGGCAGCGTGGGAGGAAGCGTTCACCAGGCTGCAGGAGGGATTGGCAATTTCATATTTCTACCAAACGTGTAACCATATTCTTTCAGTAGTAAATCACATAACACCACAGGAAGGTAAGAGACATTTTTTTAATCTTACACAACTTTATAACAGCCATAGATTTTTTTCGAAAGTAAACAAACAAAAATATTGGGAAAGTACTGAAGTAGATGGTACTGAAATAAAGTAAGTGAATATGAAGGCAAATTGTATTGAGAAAATGTGGGTGAGTATTTAGAAAGATGATGATGATACCCTGACTAAAATAATGATACTGTAAGAGTGTGGGAACATATTCAAGTAGATGGTACAGTACTAGAAGAAAGAAAAATATTAGGTGTAAAAGTAAGTGGAAAGCACATTCAATTACGGTGGGTAGATAAGATTCTGATGGGAAATTGGAGGCTACTGATTCACCCAGACTATACAACGAACCAAACTCCCTAAGCAGTGGGGGCCTGTTTAGCGACAAAGTTTGGAGTTCTCAGTAGCCTTTAATTCGCCAGCAACATCTTATATACCCAGCCCTTGAGGAGATAAGAACACATTAAGCAGCGGCAGTTTGGGAGTAAATGCCAACTCATCCCCCAGACAGAGTGTGATCATTTAACATCATTAGGTTGACAGTCACACCAAGAGACATACACTTTACTACTACAGAAATCACACCTCTTTAGAATATATACTTGTCTGGACTCTCTCAGGGACGTGGACACAACTTAAGGTGACAGATAGATAGATACATACATACATAGATAGATAGATAGATAGATTGGTTGACTAATTGAGAGAGAGAGAGAGAGAGAGAGAGAGAGAGAGAGAGAGAGAGAGAGAGAGAGAGAGTGTGTGTGTGTGTGTGTGTGTGTGAGAGAGAGAGAGAGAGAGAGAGAGAGAGGAGAGAGAGAGAGAGAGAGAGAGTTAGCGTTTTCCCTATAGTCACCCCTGCTCTCTTATTTACCGTCCTGTCTATCCCCGTCTATCCCAACACCTCTGGCTAGTCCAATAATCTCTCCCTTCCCCCCTCTCACACACTCACACACTCTCTCTCTCACTCTCTCTCTCTCTCTCTCTCTCTCCTCTCTCTCTCTCTCTCTCTCTCTCATCCACTGTCCCCCTTCTTACACGCACACACTCTCTCTCTCTCTCTCTCTCTCTCTCTCTCTCTCTCTCTCTCTCTCTCTCTCTCTCTCATACACACAAGCACACACACACACACACACTCTCTCTCTCTCTCTCTCTCTCTCTCTCTCTCTCTCTCTCTCTCTCACACTGTACCCCTCTTACTCTCTCTCTCTCATCCACTGTCCCCCCTCTTACACACACACACACTCTCTCTCTCTCTCTCTCTCTGACCCTTAAGCAATATCTTCTCTTCCTTTTCATTTTCTCTTCCTCTCCGCCAACTTCACATAGTTATTAAAACGCTAAATTTTCACTCCCCCTTTTGCCCTATCGCCATTCTTTTCTTTTTATTTATTTTTATTTTTTTTTATTCCTCGGGGTGTTTGGGAATTTGATCTTTGTTTGTTTCTTTCTTATTCTGCTTTTCACTTTTATTTTTTTTTTTTTTCCTTCAGTTTTCCTCTCCGCTTATAGAAAGTGTGATGGGAATGACACGAAGAGAGAGAGAGGAAGAGGAAGAGGAGAAAGAGGAAGAGGAAAAGAGAGAGGATAGAGGATGGACGGGAGGAGAAAGAGGAAGGAAGGAAGGAAATGAGAGAGAAGGGAAGGGAGGGAGGGAGGGAGGAAGAAGGAGGAGGAAGAGGAGGAGAAGGAGGAGGAGGAGGAAAAGGAGGAAATAAGAGAGGAAGGAAGGAAGGAAATGAGAGAGTAGGGAAAGGAGGGAGGGAGGGAGGAAAGTAGAGGAACGAAGAAAGAGAAGAGAAGAAAAGAAGAGGAGGAGGAAGAGAAAGAAAGATAAAATTGGGAATGAAGAGTGAGAGAAGCTAGAGAGGATAAGAAGAAAAGAGTTAAGAGAACAGAGGGATGATAAAGCGAGGGAAAAGGAGCATAACAAAAAATTACAACCAAAAGTGTAAAAAAGGAGAGAGAGAGAGAGAGAGAGAGAGAGAGAGAGAGAGAGAGAGAGAGAGAGAGAGAGAGTAGAGAAGGATAAATGGAGAGAGGGATGAAGCCGTGGAAATATACGAGGAAAATAATGGCAAAAAAAAAATTCCACTGTGAGAGATGCAGAACTAACGAGTAAAAAACACACACACGCCTTGTTGGAGGAGATGAGGGGTATTGGTGGAGGAGAGATGAGGGGTATTGGTGGAGGAGAGATGAGGGAGAGGTGAGGGGGTATTGGTGAGGGAGGAGAGATGAGGGGTATTGGTGGGGGAGAGGTGAAGGAGAGATGAGGGGTATTGGTGGGGGAGAGGTGAGGGGTATTGGTGGAGGAGAGATGAGGGGTATTGGTGGAGGAGAGATGAGGGAGAGGTGAGGGGTATTGGTGGAGGAGAGATGTTGGAGGAGATGAGGGGCATTGGTGGAGGAGAGATGAGGGAGAGATGAGGGGTATTGGTGGAGGAGAAATGAGGGGTATTGGTGAATGAGAGGTGAGGGGTATTGGTGGAGGAGAGATGAGGGGTATTGGTGGAGGAGAGGTGAGGGTTATTGGTGGAGGAGAGATGAGGGAGAGGTGAGGGGTATTGATGGAGGAGAGATGAGGGGTATTGGTGGAGGAGAGATGAGGGAGAGGTGAGGGGTATTGGTGGAGGAGAGATGAGGGAGAGGTGAGGGGTATTGGTGGGTGAGAGATGAGGGAGAGGTGAGGGGTATTGGTGGGTGAGAGGTGAGGGAGAGATGAGGGGTATTGGTGGAGGAGAGATGAGGGGTATTAATTAATGAGAGATTTGGGTTGGAGAAATGTGGAGGTATTTTGGGAAGAGAGATAAGCATTAAGGCATTATGATGAACATATATTATTAAAAGGTTGAGAGCAACGTGAATGAAATACCGTAAATAAAATGTATCAGGACAGAGGAAATGAGAAAGGACAGACAAGAAAAACAAACATAATTGAAATATTATTATACCTAGTTCATATGTATGTATTTATGTGTGTATATATATATGTATTGTGTGTGTGTGTGTGTGTGTGTGTGTGTGTGTGTGTGTGTGTGATGTGTGTGTGTGTAGAGGGATGAGAGTGAGATTAATCCAAGCACAATGAAAGAGACAGAGGGAGGACGGGATGAGAAGCGGTCAAGAAAAGGAGGAAGATGAGAGATAAAAATGCGATCTCTTTGGTGGCAGGTGCAACCACTGAATAAGTAAAGGGGAATGACATACAGAAATAAAAAGTCTAGAGGAAAGGAAATGAAAGAGGAAAAGGATCGAAGAGGAATAAGACAATAAGGGAAAGGAGAGAAGAATTGGAACGAATGGGAATGAGACAAGGAGGGAAAGGAGAGAGGAATTGGAACGAAGGGAATGAGACAAGGAGGGAAAGGAAAGTGGAGCTGGAACAAAAGTGAATGAGACAAGGAGGAAAAGGAAAGAGGAGCTGGAACAAAAGGGAATGAGACAAGGAGGGAAAGGAAAGAGAAACCTAAACGAATGGGAAAAAATAATACAAAGGAGGGAAAACCAATATACGAAAATAGTGTTCATAACCTATGTATATTTTTCATGTAGAACCCATAGACAATCTGGATAAAACTCACTGTAAGCAAAATCAACAAGAGTAAAGCTACTAAATGTATTAAATCACTTCACGTATAGTCGACTCACGTGTATGTTAGTTATATTATTATGTCACTCTGAACACTTCAATATCAATCCGCACTCAGTACACACCTTCTCTCGACACCACAATACCAGCTTCTATTCATTACATACATATACTCACCTCTCTTATACACATTAATGTTAACCTCCACTCAACACATACTCTCTCTCTCTCTCTCTCTCTCTCTCTCCCTGACCATGCATTCACCCATCTCTCCCTGACCAAACACCTTCTCTCTCCCTGACCATTCATTCACCCCTCTCTCCCTAACCACACACCTTCTCTCTCCCTGACCATTCATTCACCCCTCTCTCCCTGACCACACACCCTCTCTCTCCCTGACCATTCATTCACCATTCTCCCCCCTCTTACTCCACCAACCCTGCTTGCACCCTATCCCCAACCCCCCCCTCTCCCAACACCACTCCACCAAACCTTCATGATTCGTGTGTCCCATGCAGAGGAAAGGAGCCGCACCATTATATAACTCTCCTTTATTTCCACACAATTTCCTGACACTTCCTCCATGCATCTTGCTACACCTCCACTCCTTCCTCTTCCACTCGTACATCTTCTCCCAACATTGCCTCCTATTCCAGGGTGACAACGCAGTCCTCGAGGGAAATAACAAGAATTTATAAAACCACGTGTACAGATGATGGACAATAATCAAAGTATACAGATTTGAGGATGAGAGAAGATCACTTTATATAGGTCTGGATGAGCCTGTATGACGAGGGAGAAGGTAACACAGGTGGCACAGAATAATTAAAGCAATGCCCGGGCGACTTCGGTTTATATTAATGCCAATGTTATGCTAAGGAATGTATTTATCACGAGTGTAGGTGTGTGTAAGGCATAATGATGACGAACTGAATAAATGGAGGGAAATATATGACCACCCAAGGCCGCCTGGATCATCTTGTAGGACCCTAGAGGCAGAAGGTATGATAAAGAGTAGGAGGGACAGCAAACAAGCAAGTAAACACGAAAGGAAAAAGTAGTTGAAATGAAGAGGCTCAAGTCCAACTGATACAAGGAATGGAGTCAACATGAAGTGAAGTATATAGAGAGATGTGAAGTATAGAGAGTTGAATTAAAGGCAGCAAGTGGAGACAGACCCTATACCACTATACCACAGAGTAAAAACCAACTCCATACCATCGGGTTTACGGGTCCTGTATACAAGCTGACTGACTGACTGATTGACTGACTGACTGACTACTCGGCCACCTCCCCTGTTAGTGCTTATTTATTTATAAAATGATTTACGATTGGTTGTGCTGTCCCTTGCTATGCTGATCTCATATTGCCATTTTGCTGATCGTATGAGTCTTTTTACCCGTCTCACAGAGTTTGCATATAGATTGGCCATTTCATCACCGTTAGTTCTTTTTTTTTTTTATTATTCTGTAGTAGCTGTGTCTGTGTCTGTCTCTCTCTTTCCCTGCTTGGGTAATATCTGTCCTGTACCCGGGGGTTTGCTACCTCAAGGGCTTCATTATTTCTTCCATTTTTCTGTTCTTTTTTTATGTTTTAGATGGATGGATATGTGAGAGAGAAAGAGAGAGAGAGAGAAAAGAATAACTAAATAAAAAATAATAGAAGGGAAGGCAGGGAGGGGTGCATGGAGAATAACGCTGCTACCCACTCCCCTGCAGCAGACAGACAGACTCTTGTTGACATTTTTTATTTTCTTTTTGTCGGCGGGCCCCGAGCAGCACTCCCGTATGCTGAGGCAATTTAAGCACACGTGTAGGTGGAACGAGGAGAGCGGTCATGCAGGCAGACAAGCTCGCGGCTCATCAATAAACCCCCAACCCCTCAGGCACAGACGCGTGCATGCAGATTTGTGAGCTGAGTGAACAGGCGAAGCGACAGAGGGAAAAAAATGAGTTTAATGGACATGGTGACAGACAGCAGCGCCGTCTCCCTAGTTTCAGTCAAGGCAAACATGCACACTGATTAAAAAATGGCTCAGAGTACGTCACTGTCAATAGTTGGGTCTCGTGTATGTATGTATGTATATGTATGCATGTGTGCAAGGTTACTCGTATGTATAGTGTATGTGTATCAAAAAAATGATATATGTATATGTATGCTTGTGTGCAAGGTTACGTGTATTATATAGTGTATGTGTATAAAAAAATGTTATCTGAAAGGAAATATTCGTGGCTGAACTCGTAGTTCAACTTTCTGCTATTTTATGAGGATTAGGAAACATCGTCGTGGACAGGAAGGAAGGCAACTCGACCAGGTAGAAGTGATAATACAGTAGAGAAAGTAGTGAGGGTTTTACACACACACACACACACATGACGTCACTATTCCTACCCACACACACATGACCCCACAACCCCCCCCCCCACTCCCCCTCCGTACACACATGATTCCACTACACCTACCAACACACACACACACACAATACCACAACCACTCGGGGATAATTGCTACCATCAATGTTATGTAATACAATTCTTCACTCACTTAACTGATCACTAGAACTTCAAGAAACTGGACAGAACTGAATACATCTCACAGCATCGGTATATATATAAGTGTTCTCTCGCTCTCTCTTCCCAGTATACCTTTATTCTACACGATGGTCGTTGGATAAAAAAACCCAACAATCTAACTTAAGGACCCTGTATGTGATCGTGTATGAAAACTGGATGGCTTCTGATTCCTCCTGACCATGCTATGAAAAAACAAGCTCCTTCCATACAGGTGCATGGTGTTTCGTGGCAATATTCAAAGGACTCATATAACTCCAACTTTCTGACTACATCACAGGGTCCCTACATATAAAACCTGACTGGGAAAGAAAATACCATCAAGCCGAGAATACTTTGGGAATTATACACTTGTTGGGTTATTGGGTGAGGGAGTTCCTTATCAGAGTTTGGTCATCTCCATAATAATTCTGTTCACCTTTTTATCCTTTTTTAGACGATTTAGGAGTTTCTTCTACCAATCTATCTATAAAAAGTATTTGTATGTCTATGTGTCCCCTTGGCCTTACTTATTTCTGTCTGTTTGTCTGTCTGTCTGTTTCTTTTTACATATTATTATTATTATTATTATTATTATTATTATTATCATTATTATTATTATTATTATTGTTATTATTATGATTAATGTTATTATTATTATTATTATTATTATTATTATTATAAATAGATGACTTTACTGAGTGTGGAAGTTAAGAATAGGCAATTATCAGTGTCGGAAATCACTTGTATACTGTTGTCCTGCATTTCCCTGAATTAATTCTGTGTTGTGTCTCTTGTGCAACACTCTCTCACAACATAAAGCACTCTCTCTCTTTCCTTGCGACACATACAGAGTAATTTTTATTTCATATTGTTTTTTCTTCCACACAACAGTTTTTACATGAACTCATGGACATGCTCAAAACTGCAACAACACATCTGTTTTCTTTTAAATCTGATGTTTTGATCCACTCCTCCTTCATCAGGTTCTCTTTCCTGTCAAACTTTGGGGGGAATCAACGTCCCCAAAGTATAGTACGGTACCTTCTTAATTAACCAACGTGTCACCTCCTTGGTACTATAGGTAGGTAGGTATGTATGTGTTTGGTACATACATACTCAATCATCTCTTCCTTCCAGTTGCATTTATTCACGACCAACAAAGCGGTGGATGTAAACTCATTAATTGATGGCAGCACACATTAAAACATCCGGCGGGGCTGAACATGCATTGCCCTTATCGCTATTGGTCTACCAAGTATCGACTAAATTGTACAGATGGCAGCAGGGTGATAGCGTCGGGGGCTGTCACGCCGGCCATTCTTACCAGTAACAGACTCGCTTCTCGTTCTGGTGCGGTCGAAGCAGCCCTAAGTATACTCCACACATTTCACACCACTCTCGCCTTCTCTCTGTCTCGCTCTCACTCCTTGTTCTCGTCCCTGTTTATGTGTGTGTGTGTGTGTGTGTGTGTGTGTGTGTGTGTGTGTGTGTGTGTGTTTGTGGGGTGAATGACTGTGTCTGTGTTGTGCAGAGCAATACATACGATGCATATACACTGAGTTACTCTCAAAATAGTATTAGTTATATTCTAATTCCCATCTATATTAACAATTAATTCTCTTTTATATTTTCTCTCATCATTATGTAAGGTATAAGGTATGTACAGTATTTTGAGACCAGAAAACAAATAGCATCCTTATACAATCAATGTGTGACTTTGTAAATCCTCGGCATGATTCAGGTCTGAGTTTCTCCATGTCAGGCGCTGAAGTCAGATATATGGACCTCAACCAGGAAAAAATCAGAGAGCATTCTTTATCAGAGAAATTTAAACACTTCAATGGCCATTTGCTAGTGGATGTCGGGGATTTAAAAAAAATAACTTGTACAGCACTAAGCTCCATTGGAATGCAGCAGTTTATAGTACACTTCAATCACTTCAAAGATTTATATAGTTTCTTCAGCTATTATAGAAATGGGTTCGCTTATCCTGACTCTGTAAATTATTATTATTTATATAAATATACAACGAACGCTCATCAGTACAGTAATACTTTCATTGTTGCCCTGGGGGACTTGATTGTCAAATAAAACTTAGAATACTAACCAAAAAACATGTTCTTCTTATTCCATTTACATGAATGGGACACAAACACACACATACATACATACATACACACACACACACACACACACACACACACACACACACACACACACACACACACACAGAGAGAGAGAGAGAGAGAGAGAGAGAGAGAGAGAGAGAGAGAGAGAGAGAGAGAGAGAGAGAGAGAGAGAGAGAGAGAGAGAGAGAGAGAGAGAGAGAGACGACCCTCTGAAGAACCAAGAAAGCCAGCCAGGGCAGGGCAGGACTTGAGAACTGATGAGGTAAGCAATAATTCAGATTTACACTACTCTGCCCCACCTACCATGACCGCCCTATGCAAATAACACAACCTCCTCCATTGAAAGATTGTGTTGGAGACTGATGTAGATGGTGGTGATGGTGGTAGTGGTGGTAGTGGTGGAACAATGACTGGTAGTAGTAGTTGTGGTGGTGGAGGTGGTAGAATAATGATGGTGGTGGTTGTGGTGGTGGTGGTGTTGGTGATAGTGATTGATGTGTTAGTGTTCCTGGTGTGAATAGTGGTTGTGTTGATGATTATGTTGGTGTTTGCTTGCTGTGGTGGTGGTGGCGGCATGGCTAGTGGTTGTGTGGTTGTTGTAGGCTGTGGTAGTGATGTGGAGAGCGATTGTGGTGGTGTGAATGGTGGTTGTGGTGGCGTGACTGGTGACTGTATTGGTTGGTTAAGTTAGGTTAGGTTAGGTTAGGTTGGTGGTGTTGTTAGTTTGGAGGAATCAGTAGCCCTCCAATTCGCTCCAAAACAAACGACCCCTTAAAGTGGAAACGACTGTGAAGAAATACAATTGTAGTTGATGGCAAACTAGCAGTAACAGTGAAGGTAATGATGAAGTTAGTGGTAATAGTGTAAGCATATGAGGCAGAGGTGGGAAGACAACGAAGCCAGAGGGCGTTTAACCTCCCCAGAGCCTCTCCCCCAGTCTCAGTCTCTCTCATTAGTCCCTGCCTGCATTATCCCTCGCATCTCCAGCGGAATATTTTGTCATGACGAGCCACTAAACCTTCCCCCTCGCAGCACGTAATAAGCTCTACACCATCACCTTCCCCTTTATGATTTTCAAGCCGGCAACGACGTGTACAGTACAGCCCAAAAATACAACAACACCAATAAGAACTCCTCCCTTCACTGCGTCGATATCTTAAAACAGTAACACATAATACACAAATACTGTACGAGAGATCATTAA
This sequence comes from Petrolisthes cinctipes, assembly GCA_033782935.1. Classification (NCBI taxonomy): domain Eukaryota; kingdom Metazoa; phylum Arthropoda; class Malacostraca; order Decapoda; family Porcellanidae; genus Petrolisthes; species Petrolisthes cinctipes. The sequence continues at coordinate 209,645 of JAWQEG010002910.1, read as the reverse complement.
AGTATTGATGTTTTCGTGTTATGTGTGTCTCTATAGCTTGCAGGCACACTTTAATTAAATGAAGGCAATGCATACAAAAGACCATTATGATAAAAGCACTTCCACACGTTAAAACCTAAAGATCAAGATTTGAGGAGAAACTACTGACAACGATTGTAGAAGGAAATGTTCTGTATACCCCCGTTGGAGTGGCAAATGAGGTCACGCTAGCCAGACAATTTTCTAGAGCCGTGATGAAAGTTTGGCTAAAAAATTAAGGACGTGGCAATAATCCCTGGAATTGCTCAGCCACTCGTAACCTCAAAAAAGAGTATGCTGCTCAAGTTTGTAAGGAGGTAATTCCATGGTTGAGTGGGAGGACAGAATCGCATGCTTTATGAGACCCAGTAATTATGATATGATAAATAATCTCTGACAGACACGCCCATCAGAGGCTTGATAGCCAATTAAGCTGCAAATGAACAACTTAATAACTATCATCATAAATCCTTCAAGATGGTAATAAATCCCCAGAGAAACAGGACACACACACACACACACCTCGGACTGACAAAGGCATATGAGTTAAGAAGCATTTCCCCTCAAACTCGACCCTCTCGTTCCCTCAGTTAAACCCGAGTTGAAGCAGACAGTAGCCGATTACCGTCACCCTCCCTCGGCATTCGTCCACTCAGCCTATATCACGGCTGAGGATAAACGTACAGGACCAGTGATAGAACAAGATAGGTGAGGGTGTGGGTGGTGGATAGGACCTTACTGCCCGTAGCGTGTTGGGGTCGCGTGCCATGGGTTCACCAATCACCGCCTCAGTTTCTCATCTCGCTGGCCTCGACACTTATCTTCACCCTTGCCACAATTCCCTACCCTCCTAAAATCATATATGCCCCAGATTTATTCCCTGGACTCAATGAGATGTTTAGGATTATACTTCCCCGTTTCTCTAGTTAGCATTTACCATAATACGAGTTAACTAAAAACAATAGCGAACACAATGATGAACAAGATGTATACAGAGAAAGAGAATGGTCTCACCTTGGCAACACTTGGAGGCTCAGGGCGATACAAGCAATTATTGGAGTCCGAAGGAGTAAGCAGATGCTCAGGTTTCTGTAAAAAAAAATATATATAAAAAAGTGAAAATGTAAAATGTGTCTGGGATATAATCTAAAACTAGTCAGAAGAGTATCATACATTATTAAAAGATAAGAAGAACGTTCTCACTTTCACCAGTTTGCTACACCAAATATCCTTCATGAAAAGTGTTCTTTACTCATTGCAATCATATCTACAATACCTACCAAAAATACAGGAATGATCATAATACAAGTTTTTGTCATCCAAGACTGGCACGTGACTATTTTCATGCATACAACTTAGTTGGTTTTAGAACAAAACTATAGTGTCGGATGACTCGAATAATTCATTTTTATAGGAAATAGAAAAAAATCTAGGAAATCATAAATAATTTGATAATGTGGGAGCATAATTATGATATCAGTAACTCGTAATATTATTTATGAAGAATTGGCCATAAGAGATGATGCAGAATTTCCCATGGTACTGTACCTATCAGAAACGGAAAATTTCTACCTGTATATCAAACTCCTGAGGAGCTTATTTTGATAACATCACACCCCTGTCACCTTCCTTCCATCCCTGTCACCTTCCTTCCATCCCTGCCACACCCCTCCCGACCCACATCACACCCCTGTCACCTTCCTCCCATCCCTGCCACCTCCCTCCAGACCCACATCACGCCCCTGTCACCTTCCTTCCATCCCTGCCACTTCCCTCCCGACCCACATCACACCCCTGTCACCTTCCTCCCATCCCTGCCACCTCCCTCCCGACCCACATCACACCCCTGTCACCTTCCTTCCATCCCTACCATCCTCTTCCAGACCCACATCACACCCCTGTCACCTTCCTTCCATCCCTACCACCCCCCTCCAGACCCACATCACACCCCCTGTCACCTTCCTCCCATCCCTGCCACCCCCCTCCCGACCCACATCACACCCCTGTCACCTTCCTCTCATCCCTGCCACCCTCTTCCAGACCCTCTTGCCTGCCTCCTCCCTGTGTTTCCCCTCGCGCCCCTCGGTAGTGATCGACTCATTAAAAAGAATCCTGGAATCACCACAACTCCGCCACATCACCCCATCAAGCTGGTCCGATAGAGCGGGCTCCGTTCTGGCCCGGCCGCTGCTCCACTTAAACCGGCTGCACTCGCTCCAAACTTGCACTAAACACTCATTAATCCGGCCATTTTTATCCTCCTTGGAGCTGAGTTGACGCTAAAACGTGCGGGTAACTGCGTGTTATTAAGCTATTAAAACTCCACGCCTCACCTGCTGCCGCTCGCCTCGCTGATGGCACCTCCATACCCTCCTTCTTCCTCCCCACCCTCTCACCCATCTCGCTGCCATCCCCTCACAGCCTCCTTACTTCCCTTTCGCTTCCCTCTATCTCTCTCCATCCCTTCATTGCCGTCTCATTCCTCCCTTTCGATTCCCTTTCCTCCCTCTATCTCCCTCCATCCCTTCATCCCCGCCTCCTTACTTCCCTTTCGCTTCCCTTTCCTCCCTCTATCTCCCTCCATCTCTTCCTCCCCACCTCCTTACTTCCCTTTCGCTTCCCCCCTCCTCCTCTGCCTCCCTTCATCCTTGCCTTTATCCCTGTTTCCTTTTCTTACCCTCCTTGAGCACTCCTATAGTCTCCCTCACCAATATCCTTTTCTCATTCACTCTCTGCTTCTCTAATCATTTCTCATATTGCCCACAACTCTCCTAATCCTTCTTCTTCCTCCTCGAAGGTTTGCATTTGGTCGAGTGCCCCTCTCTCTCTCTCTCTCTCTCTCTCTCTCTCTCTCTCTCTCTCTCCTCTCTCTCTCTCTCTCTCTCTCTCCAAAAACCTTCATACAACATCACCATTCCCCATCTGAGACATTCCTCTCTCCTCTCCTCTCCTTTTCCACTCCATTGTCTCTCGTTCTTTCCTGTCTCCTCCTCCACTCCCTCCTCTCTTCCCCTCACCACATTGTCTCCCTTCTCTGCCCCTTCTCCTACATGTACAGTTACTTACTAAGCTTTTTAACATCCGCCCATTACATACAAAAACGTAATTACATATATAAACACAGATATTATACGTCGTGTTTCATTTCCCTTCCTCTAGTCTAGGCTATACCCCATCCCTCTCTACATATTTAATACTCTTGTTAGCCTCCCCAAATCACCATTCCACCTTTCTCTCTTTTCAACATTATCATATTTATCCAACACACATCCCTCCCCCCCCTGCCCCTCTCACTTACACCTAATAATACCCTCTGTCAATCTCTTACCTTCCCCACCCAACCCCCAAAATCTTCCACCGAGAGAAAATGGAAGTTTAGCTTGGGTGACTTATGCAAAGTGAGACGACAAGTTCTATTTCTGTTGGTTTGATTCCTTTTATCATTCACACATTAAGACAAAATGTTTATGCTTTAATATATACAGATTAAATTACACAGGATTATTATTATTTGTCGTTATTATTATTATTTATTGTTTTCTCTCTGTTGTTATCCCCTACGTCTCTCTCTCTCTCTCTCTCTCTCTCTCTCTCTCTCTCTCTCTCATCTCTCTCTCTCTCTCTTCTCTCTCTCTCTCTCTTTTATTTCACTCTCTCTCTCTCTCCTCTCTCTCTCTCTCTCTCTCTCTCTCTCTCTCTCTCTCTTATTTTACCACTGATGGCGTTAGGAAATGTGAAGTGTGAGGATGTGTAATACCAAAGAAAAGTGTGAGAAAAGTATTGTGCCAAAGTGAACTGTTAGCTAAGAAGTGTGATGAAGTGTGGTAGTGCCAGAGTGAAGATTTGTATTGTTGAGAAGTGTGATAAAATTTACTGAAGTGTGATGAAGTGTAAAAGTGTCAGAGTGAAGATTTGTATTGTTGAGAAGTGTGATAAAATGTACTGAAGTGTGATGAAGTGTAGTAGTGCCACAGTGAAGATTTGTTTTATGTTGTTGTTGAGAATTGTGTAGTGTGGTGTGGTGTGGTGTGGAGTGGTGTGGTGTGGTGTTGTGTAGTGTAGTGTGGTGTGGTGTAGTGTGGTGTGGTGTAGTGTAGTGTGGTGTAGTGTAGTGTGGTGTAGTGTGGTGTAGTGTAGTGTGGTGTAGTGTGGTGTGGTGTGGTGTGGATGACATGCTAAGAGTGTGTTTTGTTGTATCTCTATGGAACCCTGGAATCAATACCTCAACACAGTATACGTGGCTGTAAGGAAAGGTGGTGAACACAGTCGTAGTGCTGTATATTGAAGTGGTGAGTAGTGGTGTCTGTTGTTGTGGTGGTGTAGTCGTAGTAAGTATAGTAGTGGTGAGTAGTGGTGTCTGTGGTAGTGGTGGAAGAGTCGTCGTAAGTAGTGGTTAGTAGTGGTTGTGTGAGTAATGTATAGATGTGAGTAGTAGTAGTAGTAGTAGTAGTAGTGGTGAGTGAATGAGTAGTGGTAGTGTGGATAATAATTACATAGTGGTGACGTGTAGTAGTGAGTATATTAATGAGTTGTGGTTAGTGAAGGTGAATAGTGAAGAAGGAAGGAGAGGTGTTATGTGTTATTATGTACAGAGTAATTAACATAGTCACATATAAAGTCATAGTGATCTCTTCAGAATTTGAATAATTTATACATTGATATTAAGAATCTTGGATAGTCCATTTAAGTATTATTCAACCATTGCTCTCAAATTGTTTTCTACTACAAATACTCATATTACTATTACTGTAATTACCCAATGAATCTCTGGTCTAGTGCATAGTTTCACTTCCAAGGAGGGTAAGAATTATACATATAATTATGGTTCAATGAAAGACACAACTATCTTCTCAAGTCTGTTAAACTGGGGATATATTGTGAGTATCAACTAGTGGCGTCAAAACTGTATAACTGTATACAAAGCAGACCTCGTAGATACAAAATCTGGAGCATAATTATTGATTATAATTATACATACCTTTCTGTTCCTCACCCATTCCCGTCCCACCTTTCTATCACCATCTCCCTCATCCTACAAGGTCTTTCAGGCCTAGGGCGATCTCTTTTCAACCTTAAATCAAGTCACTTATTCCCTTTCATCCCGACCTGTACTGTACATTCCTTAATAATAACCCATTCCTTTTTAGATCGACCTCTTCCCTGTTAATTATCACCCATTCCCTTTCAATCTGACCTGTACGGTACATTCCCCGACACAACAGAATCATAGACCCTTCAAACAAATCGACCCATTCTCCTCAGTGACTTACAAATTGGTTAATCCTTCTCTGCATCCTGTGGGAGAATTTCTTGGCTGACAAACTCTATTTATATAAGGTCACAGCTACTTTGGAGGGACTTCATTCTACTACTCTGACTTTCACTACTGAAGGCATCACATCATGATTATGGGACCCAGACCTTCGAGTAAGTACACAAGACTCTTTTCGGTACAATTAATAAAAAATCCTAGACACAGTTGCCCGATGAACTTTCTACACTTACTTTACCTTCTATGGGAATGTAGAGAGATTTAATAAGAAGTTAATATTTTGACACACGAATTGTTTCACAACCATGATTCTTGTTTGATAAACGGCAGGAGGAGGGGAGTAGCTGGGGCTACAAATGTCATAAGGACAGAATTCACAATAATTGTAGTGATTGTGCTGTACCTGTTCTATTGTCTCCATACAGTTGGGTGGTTGGGGTATCTGGTAATAGGAGGGTCAGTGAGGAGGCTGGGGTACCTGTTGTTGATAGCGGCCTTGGGAACACTGGTAATAGTTCATCAAGCTAAGGATACCATCACTCTCACCTTCTCACTGGTATGTGGCTCCAATCTGTCTTAATAACAAGGAATAACCAAGAAAATGTAATAACATTATACCAACTAAGTTTTATAATTTTGATCAATCATTGCAAATTCTTTAACAGGTCAGATTATAGTGTTCTTTAATGACAGTCATTTAAAAATTATTTTCACTCTAGAGAAAAGTCCCTTACTATATCATTCTTATTTTTTCACTTTGAGTGATTACCAAAAAGATAAGTACTGTCATCTGTCGTTAACCATAAAAATATAATGTTGTATTATAGTACCAGATATAAACTAAGACTGGAAATGCTAAGAATGAACAACGATGCAAAAATCAATAGATACTACAAATATATAGGTTTATTACACATAGGGCCGTAAGCCTCGTCATAACTTCCGTTACAACAACAAGTGTACCAAGCCTTTACAACTATCATTAATTAACAGTTCCTTCCTCGTAAATTTACTTTGGATTAATTGTAAATATACTGTACGTCGTAGTTTGTCTCCTAGTACTAGTTTAAAAAAAATCATACTGTTAACAACAATATTGTGATTGTCATTAGAATTTTTTTATATGTGCAATAAGATGATTTCAGATATGAAGCTAATTAATTGTCTTTTCCATTATGCCGTCCACAGCCCCTACCCTTCCCCCCACCCATGTTGGTAGTGCCTCCCCCTGGCTCCACCCACCTCACCGCCCTGGACGCTTGTTCTGTAGAGGCTGCAGGGTTGAAGCCACACCAGATGGATTCAGACCAGATACACGAGGGAAGTATGGGTGTGAAGAAGCAGATGGGACGAGAGGTACACGTGTATGGATGGAGTGTATCAGTGGATAGTACTGACATGTGGGCTCAGTGGGTGGCTCATATGTCTGGTGTTCACATGTCACTCCTTCATCTACCCAAGGTTAGTTAATGATTACACCAATACACATCCCTTCTGTGTATCATGGTAGACAGACACACCTCCCTTCTGTGTATCATGGTAGACAGACACACATCCCTTCTATGTATCATGGTAGACAGACACACATCCCTTCTGTGTATCATGGTAGACAGACACACCTCCCTTCTGTGTATCATGGTAGACAGACACACATCCCTTCTGTGTATCATGGTAGACAGACACACCTCCCTTCTATGTATCATGGTAGACAGACACACATCCTTTCTGTGTATCATGGTAGACACAACTATAAGTACCATGGTTATATTTAATTTCAATGCTTTCACCATAGAGACATTCTTCAGTCTTTTATTCTAGTTAATTAACGTCATACGAATTTTCTGGGTAATCTACCATACCAAAAGGCTCAAAAGAAAAATATTTAAATGGCAGTAAAATAATATTGAATAAGCTAATGAATAAAGAAAATAAGAAGAGAGAAATAGGATGAACAACCTTATAAAACTTTTAGAAAGAGAGAGAGAGAGAGAGAGAGAGAGAGAGAGAGAGAGAGAGAGAGAGAGAGAGAGAGAGAGAGAGAGAGAGACATAGATAACGTTGGTGTGGGCGTTATAGGTGGTGACCAGAACGCCCATCAAGTCCCTGGCCAGTGTGGGTGGTGAGGAGTGGCGTGTGTGGGCGGCTGCTCGTGTGGGACTGCTGTGGGGGGCTGGAGGTGTGTCGGTACCTATGGGTGTGGTTGCCAGAAAGCCGCTGTGGGTGGAGGTGGTGGGTTCAGGGTCTGGTCTGCTGGTGGGTGGACGTGATGGTAGGCAGCTGGACCCTACCCTCATGGCTACACCTGCCCACCATCCTCTCCTCAAAACACTGGCAAAACACCTGGTGAGTTACGTAATCTGTTTGTCCATTATCCCACATGTAACACAAAACACACCAAATAACACCAAGATATTCTGTTTGTTTCATGGCACACAGTTTAGAGGAATCACAATAGCTCTCTGTTATCATACAATAATCCACCTTGTTTTAAGTAGCTCACAGGAAACACAAAATCTAAATGTTATGTCTCTCTCCCTTCCACTCACATCTTCACCCGTCATTAAAGGAGAGAGAGACTTTTGATGGTAAATATTAAGGGCTACAGAATGCTCCAAACTACGTGTCACAAAACAGATCCCTCATTAGTAATATTCAGGTGATTTGTTTCCCGGGATGGTTTGGAGGAATGAGTAACTCTTCAATTTAGTACTATTGAAAAAAAAAAAAAAAAAAAAAAAAAAAAAAAGTTTCTCCCGTGAATGTTTGCACTATAAATCGATATACATTTGTGTCCATTTAGCAGTGTTATATATTTCCTCTGATTTTAATATAATATTTTTTAAACACGTATCCATGTTTAAATACGCATACATCAGTTTTTTTTTATTCATCATGGGACAGTTGGCATGAGCGAAAATATTTGTTACCGTAATTATTCAGCTGTGTGATGATAATATTACATTCACCGTCATGTATAATTTTATATGGTGCGTGTGAGTGTGTACAGAGCCGACCCCTTCCTTTCCTCATAATACACAACACACTAATATTTTTCATCTATTAATCTGGCAGCTACAATAGTTTTTCAATGGAATTCTCTCTCTCTCTCTCTCTCTCTCTCTCTCTCTCTCTCTCTCTCTCTCTCTCTCTCTCTCTCTTCTTTAATCACTGTTGCTCACTTATTTTCTCCTTCCTTCCTTCCTTCCTTCCTGATACTCGTTCTCTTCATCACCTTCGCACACAGATTGAGGACCGCTCCCTGACCAACCTGACGCAGCTCCTGACCAAGGCGGCCAGGGAGCAATGTGAAGGAATGACCGACAGTGACCAAACAGACTTCTACTGTGACGACTTCACCATCCTTCTGCCATCAGCTGTCTTGGATATCAGTTTAGAAAAGGTAAATTATTGAACGCTTCCACATTGCTTTAGAATTTTTTTATTACATTGTTAGATTGTATTTTAGAAACGTTACATGAAATGAAATATATATTAAAAATTGATGATGCTGATCACATCTCTCGATTTTAAGAAAAACTTAATTATGAATGTGTAAGGCGATTCAAAGAGCAATAATCAATTTGTATACAGAGAGAGAGACAGAGAGAGAGAGAGAGAGAGAGAGAGAGAGAGAGAGAGAGAGAGAGAGAGAGACCTTCAGTAGTAGAGAAAAGTGTCCCTCCATCCCTCCCTCCCACCCGTCTCAGCTGCTGTACCCTCCTTCCTTCCTTCCTTCCTTCCTTCCGGAGGGTCACGCCGCGCCTCATGACTACTGCTTCTGCTCTACCTTCCTGCTTTCCATTACTCCTGCTCTTCTCCCTCCTTGTTTTCCCTCCCTGCTTTCCCGTCCTCCTGCTCTTCTCCCTCCTTGTTTTCCCTCCCTGCTTGTTTTCCCTCCCTGCTTTTCCGTCCTCCTGTTGTTCTCCTCCCTGTTTTATCCTGCTGTTTTCCCTCCCTGCTTTCCCGTCCTACTGTTTTCCCTCCCTGCTTTCTCTTCTAACCCACCCTTCTACTTTCTCTTACTTCAGCTACTTTCCCTCCATGTTTTTTCTTCCTCCTGATGCTGTTCTTCTCTGCCTCCATGCTTTCTTCCCCTTTCCTGTTGCTTTCCCATTTTTCCGGAGTCTTGTGTTATATTGTCATTCCGTTTTAGCAATGCAGTGAATTTACAATTAGTTGGGAATTAACCGTATGTAAAATATACTCAAGATATGCTACCTTAATCTCTTTCTGTCCTTGTCTATCTATCTATTTATTTATCTATGTATTACTTGTATATCTACCTATCTATTTATCTATCTATCTGTATATTACTCTTATATCTACCTATCTATCCAGCTATCTATCTATTTATCTATCTATATATTACTGGTATATCTCCCTATCTATCCATCTATATATTACTCGTATACCTATCTATCTATCCATTTACCTATCTATCTGCCTCTTGCCCTCCAGATTCCAACAGAGAGTGAGGTTGAGTCAGCTGTGGTGCTTCGGTACACTGGGCCTCGGGAAGACCTGCTTCACCTACCCACCGCCAGGAGACTCTTCAGACACAACAAACTCCACCTGTACTGTCCACGCACCGCTCAACGACTAAAACAAACAACCAGTGTCTCTCTGTAGTGTCTGTCTCTCTGTTACTCCTGTCTCTTTGTAGCTCCTGTCTCTCTGTAGCTCCTGTCTCTCTGTAGATCCTGTCTCTCTGTAACCCTGTCTCTCTGTAGCGCTTGTCTCTCTGTAGCTCTTGTCTCTCTGTAGTGTCTGTCTCTCTGTAGCTCCTGCCTCTCTGTAGCGTCTGTCTCTCTTTAGCTCATGTCTCTCTGTAGCTCCTGTCTCTCTGTAGCTCCTATCTCTCTGTAGCTCCCGTCTTTGTTTCTCATGTCTCTCTGTAGCCCATGTTTCTATAGCTGCTGATTGCCCCTATACCATAGAAAAGTGAAGTGTTTCATTGCCTATAATATTATGTATTTATCAAAAGTTGGACAGTACACGCCTATTTGAGTAAGTGTATGAATAAATGTTTATCTCATGGAAATAACTTTAACTCTGAATATCTTGTCACGTAAAATATATACTAGAAATAGTTGTCAAAACTCACACGACTTCCTGTGTATTCAGGGTGCCACAGATAATATATATATGCCAGACTAAAGGTAGTTTTTTTCCGCTAATTCTAATGGAGAAAATGGTCGTTTCTTGATTAGTATCTTATTTAAGATAAGAAATAAAACTAATTAACACACTCTTTTTCTATTTATCAGACGAAGACAAATTTTCGGTATAAAAGTGAGAAGGAGCAATTTACCATTTATAACTTGTAAATTATATCAAATCACGAGGGAAATGTTACCTTGCTAAACTTGGAAGATTGTTAATATGTAGAAGATAATAATATACCGAGAATTTAACCCAAGGAAGAGAAACTACTTAAGCCAGGGCGACCACGTAATCCCGACGGAGGGAAGGGAAGAGCGGAGGATGATGATAAGGCAGGTAAGTTTAATCGAAGCTGAGCGCACAGCGTCGGCCGAACCCACCCCACACCCCCAGCGGCGGTGCCCCTAGGCTATGAATGTGATTACTCGCCTGATCATCCCCAGCTAATTAGGCCACGATTAGCTATCTTGGCTCCTGGATACTCGCTCCATAAGGCCCCTTTTATGCACCATTGTGCTGGCCTAATTAACGCCTCTGAAATACGAACCAACTTGCCGGGGAAAGGGAAGGAGGCAGGTGGGTGGTTTGGAGGAGGAGAAGGGGAAGAAGGTTCAGTTAGCTCCACCACCAACACACATCCCTAAATATACTCACCTTGAGGCTCTGGTTATGTATTATTTCATCCAATCATGTCTGATCTCACATTGCCGTATCCTAATTCAAATCGATCCCTTCAATACCATCATAACAAACACAGACGCAATCTTACTTACCATAGCCTAATGAAGCATAAACTAAGTAGCTTATAAAATGAGAACAGACCTGACACACTTGGAGAATTATCCAACTCAACTCTTCCACTTGAATGCAATGTAATATTTTTCTATTGGTATTGGTTAGAGGTGGTGGGTTGGCGGACCAAAGGATGGGTTAGTGTTACTGTGAGATACTTCTACTATGTTTATAATAATGTGTGTTGTGTTGACTCCTGCTGCCTTACTCTTATTATTCTCCTTACCTTTCCCCTCCCCCATCTCTCTCTCTCTTTCTCTCTCTCTCTCTCTCTCTCTCTCTCTCTCTCTCTCTCTCTCTCTCTCTCTCTCTCTCTCTCTCTCTCTCTCTCTCTCTCTCTGAGCCATTATATATATTTCGCAATCTCATATGAGTTGATAGAAAAGGTTAGGTGCTTATTGTTTACACAGAGTAGTCGAGAGGTACAAGACATATTTTCCAATGTGCACAGATTAGATTTCAAGGTTTCTTTTAGGTTACTGGGAAGTTTTGACTTAGAAACTGCTTGATGCCTCTCTCTCAACACTGTATATTTTTTTTCCTCAGTTTAGTTATTATTACATCATTACACCATATTTACATACCACTCTCTGTCACAACTCCACCTCATTATGTCACCACACTCTCTGTATCACCACACTCCTGCCTTTGAAATCTACCACAACACAACCCCACCTTTTCCTATAGATTATGTTATCAAAACCCCTTCCAATCACACCACATGTCGAAGCCTCCACCACATCACACCACACCACACCTCCTACTACACTACAACTACCACACCACACCACTACACTTCACTACCATGAGCATCAACTAGCATCATCACCTCCGTATAATCCCAAAATCCCAAACTCTATAAAACTCCACAACTACCGTCTCTGTATAACACCACAACAGCCCCTTCCTTGCCTTTATAACCCTACAATAAATAAATATACACCAAGCTATATCCCCCCCACAACCTCAGTCTTTATATAACACCACAACCCCCACTTGCCGTTATAATACTACAACAAGCCCACACCTCGTTGTACCCCCCACCACCACCACCACCCCCACCAGTTAATCAGAGAGGTGGTGAGCCGCTCCTGCTGTTTTAATCAAAGTTCTCGTCCCGCCTCACCTTCTCCACTATTACCACCACCTGCCCACCACACCCGCCCCCCTGAATCACACACAACTACTGCAATATCCACCCACCAAACCCCGCCATATCTACTCCTTATTTCCCGCTAACTCCTCAACTCCCGTCACCAGCGTTCGAGTTTGCTGCAGGTTTCGGCGGGGAGGTGATTTTTGTGGGGTCGTCGTTCTTGTGTTTTTGTGTGTTTGGACGACGAGTGAATGTGTTGTCCAAGTGGTCTGCTGCCGTAGTCTCTCCTCTGGCAACACTCACTCACTAATCTTATTGTTGGAGAAGTTTCGCCGGTGTATCTAACATGCAGCAAGACAGTGCTATCCTGACCACGGCTTCGTAGAGGCGAGTTTGCCTTGCCTCATACTGGGATTTTTACTCCAAAGGCCTCGCGCTTTGCCTGTCTCTCTCCCCGAACGGGTAATTTCCACATGGCGATGTTATTTTCATCTTTTTCCCTAGAAGTGAACATGAGGGGCCGAGCACGAGATGGAAAACATGCAAATATTATCGCAGTGAGGGAGGCTTGGCCCCATGTTCATGTAATCAAATGAACTTTTAAAACGAAACGAGAAAACTGTTGTCACTGTTCCTACCTTTATTCAGAGTGTGTTTTGCCTTGTATTACCCGGTGTGGCATGATATAGTGAACCAAACCTGTAATACGGAAATCATTCCAATAACCTGATACTTGGAAAGAATTCACACTTACGCCAATAGCACAACATATACTCAAACAATTACCCGGTGTGGCATGATATAATGAACCAAACCTGTAATACGGAAATCATTCCAATAACCTGATACTTGGAAAGAATTCACACTTACGCCAATAGCACAACATATACTCAAACAATTTAAACCTGCATATAAATGTGAAGAAACGGACTAATTTGATGCATGTATTCTAGTTTAAATTACGAGCTACTAAAGGTTAAGTATGTTTTTTTACTCTTAATAGCACTTTGTAATTACAGACAAAACCGGAAAGAGGAATGTCAATCAATTCCAGAACGAAATGCTTGACATCGTTTAATCAAAGGTAAATAAAGCTGAAAAATAATCAAGATAAATAAAAGAAAGTCAGAACAAGGCAGCATGATTAATACCAGGATTAGCCGGGGGAGATTCGCCCATAATAAAAAAAGATCCATTGAAAAGATTTAGAGAGAGAGAGAGAGAGAGAGAGAGAGAGAGAGAGAGAGAGAGAGAGAGAGAGAGAGAGAGAGAGAGAGAGAGAGAGAGAGAGAGAGAGAGAGTGGAGGAATGAAAGAAAAGAATAGATCAATTAGCACGCATATTCTCTGTCGCAAACGAACATTGTAATTTCCTGTGCCGGTAAGTTTTGTCTCCAACTTACTCTGTTCTCCCGTTTCTCTGAAGTTACAAGGAGGAGAGATGAGAGGAGGAGGAGGAGGAGGGACGGGGAGGAGAGAAAAGGAGAAGAGAGATGAATAAAAAGAGGAAAAAACGAGGAGGGCAAATGAATGAATGGATGAGGAGCGAGCGACGAGAGGAGAAGAGTTGAAAGAGAGCAAAATGAAAATAGACTGGAGTATATAGTTTATATTATATTGTGATGGATGGTTAAGGGGAGATTCTCTATTTAGGCTATTGGAAGGCTATTTATTCCCCCAAACTATGCCAGGAAACAAAAAAATCACCTCAAGGTTACTAACAGAAGATGTGTTGTTTGTTTCGTGTCATAGATTGGAGGATTCGCTAGCCTTCCAAAATTTCCCATCACGAGAAACTCACCTGAAGTGATTGTTGTGGGATGAGGGGAGGAGGGGAGGGGAGGGGAGGTGGGGTTGCTGTGGTGCTCATCTCTGGGTCTTTGAATGTGTGGTAGGTTAATCCAAAACAAAGGAATGTTCAGAAAGAGAAATGGGGCAACTAGGTAATAATTCAGAAATGAAATTAATACTGTAGCAACACACACGATAAAAATAAATAAATAAATAAATAAAAACAGTCGAATAATGAAAAGTGTTAAAAAAAAAAAGTTACTTATAACATTAAAATCTGCTTACTAAGGGGATTAGAGTCCAGAATATGAAGTAGTTAAAAGCAATGACAATCCAACTGTTACTAAACACTTCACAGTTAAGCGATCCAATTTCACGACAAACAATGGTTACAAGATCATCAGGAAGTGCTTTCAGTCAATTGGAGTAAAATAACGCATTTCTTTTATTAATCACATTATGAATTTGTGGAGCAAAATTATAACAGTTATGATAATCTCAAATCGATATGCTGAAGCAATTTCCAAGTTCCATTTCTGTATCATGTTCAATATTTAATTCTCACGTGCACGAGTAGTGCAAATAAGACGACTGTATTATTTTTCTCTGTACGCAAGAGACCAAATGTTTACGCGTTTGTGAGCAACAATATTTAAACTGTCTTTACGAAATCCTCTCACTGGATAAGTATTCATTATTATCAATGTGCCATTTCGTAATTTTCTCTGGTTGGAAATCATGTTCTTGTATTTTGAAAATGTGTGGGTAACACCAGCAGCCCCACAAGGACCCTCTGGTTTGTTGCTGCTGCTTGCGTTCCTTTGTGTCCATTTCGCGTGTAATCGAATCGATTTTGTAATTCCAAACTTTACACTGCATGGAAAAACGGACACGCTATTTCCCCACAACCACCCGCACGAGCCCCGACCTCGAAATTCTTTTTAAAAGTGTACCAAAGAAAATGATGTTTTGGGAAAATATTAAAGGAAGCCCCCGGCCGCTATACCTACCGTTGACCAATATTACATCGTGTCCGTCCCGCTGATTCTAATCAAACTTTTCCCATTTTCCATTATGCTCGCCTGGTGTGAGGATAATGAAAACGGGGGCGAGAGGCAGCGAGGACGATTCTTTATGCTCGGTGACAAGTGGGGGGAAAGGGACAGGGTGGAGAGGGAAATGAGAAGAGGGGGGAGGGGGGAGGCGGGGTACACGAGAGGGAAATGAAAGGGGGTGAAGGAGTGTGAAGGTGTTGCAAAACTAGAAAGGACGGATAGGACTGAGAACTACAAGGAATATATGTTGCATAGAGATATTACAGAGGAAGGGAGGGTAAGAGTAAGATTTAGGCTATAGATTACAGTGAGAGTTAAGACAGGAAAAGCAAAGAATAGGAAACGAAGGAGGAAGAGAGAAAGGAGGAAAAGGATAGACGAAGGAGAGACAAGAGGGGAAATGAAAGTGTGACCACAGGAAGGAGGTGAGAGGGGAAATGAGAGGAGGAAATTACTCAGCTCCGAAATCCAGTGGCAGAGAGACACTCTTAGTGGAAGATGATGAGGAAATGACTAATGGCAATGAGAATGAATAATACGAAGAAGGGAAATGGGAATGACGGAGTGCTTGTGGTGTGTGTGTGTATGTGTGCTTGGATTGTAGATTGGAATAAGGTTTGGTTGTTGGATTGAGATGGGGTTGGGGTTGGTTGGTAAGACAGGTGTAGTAATAGAAGACAAGAATGGTGGGGACAGAAAACTTAAGTGTACGGTACCATACATGTGTAGGTGTGACAAGCCACTGTGGTTGAGAGTTGTGTGAGGATGTAACATGAGAGTTGTGAGAGGTGTAGATGTATGTGTAGCAGCAGGTGTAGCAGACAGGTGTAACAGGTGGTAAGGCAACAAGAGTTAGTTTCCATTCCCTCAACTTATCCCTTTTCCATTCATCTGGCGAGACATTCCAGGACGGCAGGAGGCGGCTGATCAGGGAGGGGAGCGTTGTATCCCGGTGTGTGTGTGTGTGTGTGTGTGTGTATGGTGGGACAGGTGGCTAGAAGGAGTGCACAGAGTTGTTGTTGTTGTTGTTGTTGAGAAGGGAATATGAGCAGAGTAGGGATGAAAAGCATGAAGAAGTGTAAGTTCAGATAAGGAAATGTGTGAAGTGGAGAGAGATAAAATTAGGGGCAGATTGAAAACACACAAACACACATATACTGTATATCTGTATATACCGTACTACACATAGGTACGAGAAAACATATAGGGAGATATGTACGTACAACAGCAGGAAGTAAACAATGAATAAATAATAACGGAAAGTAGAAGTGAGGTGAGGAAAATGAAGTAATATAAGTGAGACCCAAAGAGAGAAATGGAGAGAGAAGGACAGACAGAGTGGAGATGTCCCCAGGGAGCCCAGGTTATATACTCATGGTGACATAAATTACCTGCCTGAATTATGCTAAATTTATTGAAAATTGGACATGTAACTCACCCGCTCCCAGACATTATCACGACCACGTCATTTTCAGCCTCCATCACCCTGCCCATCCCCATCCAAGCCATCCTCGCCCCTTTCCCTGTCTAGTCTTTCCCTCCCTACTCTTCTTCCCTTTCCCTGTCTTGTCCTTCCCTCCCTACTCTTCTTCCCTTTCTGTCCCTCTCCTCTCATCCCAACCCCATTCCCTGCCCATACCCTTCCAAGCCATTCGAGTCCCTTTCCCTCCCTGCTCTCCTTCACTTCTTTTCCCCACTCTACCCTCTTCTCCCATCCCTACCCCATTCCTTCCCGTCCCTTACTACTCTCCTTCTCTTCCTGTCCCCTCCCTATTCCTACCCCATCCCTGTGCCATCCCACCCCTTCCCTGTCTCCCCTCACAGTCAACCCTGTGAAGTAAGGAAGTATCGTTTTCAACAACACGTCCAACCTTATTGCAAGCGGAGGTTCAGTTTGTCCGTCAGTGTTTCACTCTTGGAATAATATTGGAAAGAATTGTATCAGACTGGCTTTTGTTTACTGTTTATGTGCTGTTGATCTACGTGTATCTTCATTCAGAGAGAGAGAGAGAGAGAGAGAGAGAGAGAGAGAGAGAGAGAGAGAGAGAGAGAGAGATTGTTTGCCACTGTAATTTATGAAGCCATTCTGCCTGGCAGGTTTGTAGCCTAGTGCAGTGTAGGTCAGAGTGGCAGGTGAGCCTTGTCCCACCTGACACCCACCACCACATGGAGTCACTCTCGCCTCTCTACACACACGTACTGACCAACATGTATCCAGTTATCAATACTTATTAATAGGTACTGTAACAAGGGCCATGGATCAGGCAACTCTCTACCGCAAACAATGTTCAGTATGTGTTCGTCTACTGTTGTTATTATTTGGCAAGATTAGAAACTATTTATCTTCTGGGAAACCTTTAATTATAACTTTTATTAATCAGCTTCAGTAACCAGATAGAAGAAGGGTATAATATATTTATTACAGAGAAATGACGCTGACCTTTCCTAGGGTATGTATGTACCGGTATGTATGTAATGTTTGTTTGATAGTTAAAGTTTTTCTTCACTAAGCACTTCATTTAAAGACATTAGTTACTCATTTTATATTCCGGCAAACCCAGAAATTTGACTTAGATTTGAAAAGCCTGTCTTACATATTTGTATACACATTATTGCATAAGCTTCTGACCCGATACTGAGGTCTGGCCGGTAGTTATTTCATAGCGTGAGTAGAGCTGCTTTAAAACAAGCCACGCACCGCCAACATCAGCCAGTAAGTCAGCCTCGTGTACAAAAACCAGCCTCACACTCCTCTTTGGCAAATATGTATTTTTACCTCATGTTTTACTGGCATGTTTTTCACAGCTACTGCAGCCTCGCCTTTTGCCTCATGTGTGTACGTACAGCCAGCAGCAACACTCTCTCAGTCAACAGATTTTTTTTTCCAAAGTTTTAAGCTGAAGAATATATCAAGCAAATCGTGCATGTGAACGTGAATCCAAAACTAACCCGATATATGTCAATCATTCATGGAGAGCCGACCTTCTCAGCCGTGTGTGTGTGTGTGTGTGTGTGTAAGGAATGAACCATATGACCAGCCTTACTCGACTTCAACTTAATCCAACCTCATTCAAGCTAACTCACAAATCTACACTTTTTCCCTCAATTCAAACTAACACAAATAATATTTCCTTCCACCCTACTCCCCTCCCTCCTCCTCCTCGACTCTCCCGTCCAAGAAAAGTCCCCACCCAATGAGACACTTGTGACTACGACCGGTGCATGGCCGAATGGACAGGTGTGGTTCCTCTTGCCACACTTCTGTACACACGAGGACAAAAGCAACGACACAGCCTTCACACTACACCTTCCAGTCGTGACCCCGCATGTAGCGCTCAGGTATAGTGGAGGGGCGAGGGGGAGAGGGGTGAGATCTGTTTATCTGTGTGTGTGTGCTGTACCTGATAAGAGAAAGATATGTGTGTGTGTGTGTGTGTGTGTGTGTGTGTGTGTGTGTCAAAAAGAGAAAGGAACAACTCACTTTTGAATGAGACAAGAAAATACGTGTGAGTGTGCACGTTTTTTGTAAGTGTTTGCGTTCCCAGTTCCCGCACACACCTGCTGTATTTGTGTGTGTGTTTGCAGTCGCCGTGTTGGCTTGTGCTCACTGTTATTTCTCTCCACGCAGAGCATAATGCACTTTGATTTACCTAAAAAAAAAAAAAAAAAAAAAAAAAAATGTGTTTCTGTGAACCATATTTTCTTATTAATTAGTAATTGGGTAGATGTGCCAAGATATGATAGCTAGAGTTTGCAATACGTAGACTATGCACTTGAACAATGGTCGTCCACATTCGTATTTTCTACACTAAGCGTCGTAGAAATCACCACTCACTTCCTAAAGTGACAAAAAATAAACGAACTGACCCACTAACAGCGATTTGAATAGTAGACGATATACACGAACTTTCGCCAGATGTCTTAATATGCCACAGAAAAACTCAATCGTATCAGGGTTAATGTTTATAATGAATATTTATATTTCTTTTCATTTCACATCGAGTACATGTGTTTGTGTACTGCATGACAACCCGGGTGAAAGATGCTCTGCTTCTCCCAGCAGGATATAATAACATATTCCTTGGCGTCCAATAAAAGACATCAGGGGTAAAAGTTGGTGTTATTTAGGGATGGTATTGGTAACCTTATGCCGGGTAACAGTTACTGCTTCAAGGAGAGGTATGTACGAGAACCTTCCACTGAAGCTGTTCCAGGAATTCATGTACACAGTCTTACCTCTGTATAGTTGTGTGTGTCATGGGTAGGGCCACCTCTTTTGCATCTCGTTTGCAATGCGTACGTGTTCGGGTGTGCAATAAAGTTCCAGTGTGTGTGTGTGTGTGTGAATAAGTGAAGGTTCTTGTGAGTGAGAGAGGAGGAAGGGGGGGGGGGTCGTAGTGTGGTGTACTGTACCCATGAACATACCGGTGAGATTATGTGAGTGTATGAGGGTGTAAAGGTTCTCCGTCTTGTTAGTGTTGTGTGTTGGTGGTCGTGGTGGGAATATCAATGCCTCTATTCACCCACGATAATTCAGAATAAGGTGTTACTTGCTGGCCTAACCCTCCCCCTTCCCTTCCAGGTTTGAGTAACTAATTAAGGTGATGTAGAAAGTAATTAATCTCCATTCATCCACGCAACCATCGCTTTACTACTGTACTAAAAGGAACAGTTCGCAACAATTTAAGTTTTTCGTCAGAACAATTGTTTTACTTGATCTTGATCCCTCAACCGTATACACACTCGTATATGTGCGTGTCCATAGGTCTTTTTGATCTTAAAACCTTTTTTGTGTCATAAGGATTCAAAATATATAAAGTAAGGCCTACTAAAATGAAAACTGGGAGAGTCATTCGTCTGTAAATAGACAGAAAGTGCCCTTTATAAATTACCTCCTCCAGAAGGTTATATTTTAGGTTCGGTTTGTATGTCTTTGCCCATTTGCTTATTTTAATGATAGCAGAATTACACAAAACTTTATATATATATATATATATATATATATATATATATATATATATATATATATATATATATCGGTATATATAGGGGGAGGGTTCAGCAGCAGAGCACAGACCCAGCTTATGATTACAACCCCCCAGTTTCGAGGTCCATTTCACGTATGGTTGGTCAAGCGGGGTCAGCTCTATCACACGACTCACTACCTGGGTTTTGTTCTCTCTCTCTCTCTCTCTCTCTCTCTCTCTCTCTCTCTCTCTCTATATATATATATATATATATATATATATATATATATATATATATATATATATATATATATATATATATATATATATATATATATATATATATATATATATATGTATCTTTCTATCAATATAGCCATATTTCTACCTGCCTATATTAATTTACATACATCTGTCATAGCTAATTAATGTGACGTGTTCATTTTTACAGAATATTGGTAAAAGTATTAATTAACATTTACCAATATTCTGTAAAAGAGGACTTGGGCTTCATGAAGCCCGTTACCGAGATTGTGGCTATCACTCATCCCCCTCCTCACACACATCACTACTTCCAAACTGGCACACAGGCATAGAAAGATTTTTTTCAGGCGAGTCCCAAATACCATGATATCAGCGACGGTGTTATAAGGTGGCGTTACGACTAGCACCTGAAACTCGGTTTGGAAGAATAAGTATTCTCAGCCCTCATCATTTTCTCCTCGTACTAGACTGTAACTAGAGGGTCTCCTGTCGCTTTTCTCTCAATACCCTTTATTTCCCTAAATCCTCATTTATTTATCACTCTTCCTTCAGTTTTCCATCTTAACAGCCCACTTTTTCATTTCAGTTATATTACTGTCCATTTTTATAATCTCCCTTCCACGCGGTCGAGCCTCAGTTTCCCCTCTTTTTGCTACTTACCACTTCTTGTCCACCTCTCCTCATCCTTCCATCTCATCTCCCCACCACTTCGTCCTTCACCTCCCCCATACCTCTGTCTCATTTTCAAAAGTCTTTCCTCACCTTCTCCTTTCCCCTCTATCTCATCATTCAACAGTTTCCATTTCTACATCTCACTTACTCGCTACTACCATCCATTCATATCATCTCCCTCTATACCCACTTCTCCCCGTTCCTCGATCTCCCTCACCTCTCACTGCTTCTCCGTCCTTCCTATTCTCTCCCCATCCTGGCCTCTCCCTCTCCCATCCTACAGAGGGGGAGAGGAAGGCAAGAGTTGGGGAGAGCCTACAACAAACAAGGATCGACCTGAAGGGGGAAAAGAGAAGAAGTAAGGGAGCGAGGAGACGTGAGAAAGGAGGGTCAAGAAATAAGAGAGAGAGAGAGAGAGAGAGAGAGAGAGAGAGAGAGAGAGAGAGAGAGAGAGAGAGAGAGAGAGAGAGAGAGAGAGAGAGAGAGATAATAGTTGAGAAAGGACAAGAAAAGACGTGAGGAAACAGGGCAGGACAGAGCAGGACGTGGCAGGAGTGAGTGGGTGGGAGGGACACACACACACACACACACAAAGTAAGAGGAGGAGAACGAAGGAGTACAACTAAAACCCGACCACCTTCAAAAGACCAACATTTTTCCTGCAATTTCGTGGTGTCTCGAGGGCCGCCCGAGCTACATTTGTTGGATTAAATTCAATCTATCTGAATAACATCTCTCTCCTACCTAATCAATCTTTCATGCTTACCAGTGGGGCCGGGGGAATACCAGCCTTGTGGACCAGGGCAAGAAGGGCGAGACTCCCCTGCGGCGGGAATATTGAGTGCCGCTCGCATGCCAGTAATCTTCGTCAGCGCAATAAAGTTAACAAGTGAAATTGAGAATATTGGAAATTATGTCCCGTCTGGAACGATATATTGATGGCTCTTGGGATTTACGAGCCTCAGATCAGGAGATGGGATAAAAAGGTACAGATCCGCGAGCCAGGTAAGAGAGAGGAGAAGGAAGGGGGAGAAGGAAGAGGGAAACGGGGGGGAGGGAAGAAGAGGGAAACAGACGGGAAAGGGACGAGGGGAGGGGAGGGGAGGGGAGGAGAGGGGAAGAGGCTTGGTGGGGAGGAAGAGAGGGCAGGATGTGGGGAGACGTGGGAGGGAGGATGGAAGGAGAGGAGGAGAGGAGGTGGGACGTGGGAGGTAAGAAGGTGGCTAGGAGGAGAGAGAAGAACAGCTGGCCAGAACACAGCAAGGTAAGGTAAGACAGTGAGGTTGTGTAATAGGTGAAAGAAGGGGGCGAGAAGGGAAGGAAATTAATTATGAAATGGAGGGCAAGGAAGGAAATTGCAACGTAAAAAAAAGGCCAAGAGGAAAAAGAAAGAGGAAAGGGGCAAAGGGCACGGTAGAAAAGGAAAGACAAGATAATAAGGGCAGGATAAAGCAAGAGAGGAAATTGACGAGCAAGACAGGATATGACAAGGAAGGGAAGTGAAAGGCAAGGTAAGGCAGGATAGTGTATAGGAAAGTGTAGAAAGAGATGGGAAAGACAAGGCAGTGGTGAATAGAAGAGGAAAGGGAAGCGTACGACAGAGTGGCAAGACAAGAATAGAAAAGGGGACAGTGCAAAGAGGACACGGCTGGATAAGGGAAAGTATAAAGGAAAGAGAGGGAAGGGGAAGGTGGGATAGGGAAAGAAGGGGCAGGGGAAGCATAAGGGAAAGAGAGGGCAGGGGAAGGTGGGATAGGGATAGGTTAGGGAAGGGAGGAAAGGATGGGCAATACAGGAAAGGGTAGGGCAGTGTAGAGCAAAGGGAGAGGCAACACCCAAGGGAGGAAGAGTGAGGGGAAAAAGTTATAGGCTGATAAACCCGAAAGTAAGGACAAAATATTGTGGTGGAGTTGGTAGTTTATGTCTACAGCTGGACTCTGGTCTGACGTGGTCACCTCACACACACACACACACACTTGGCGAGGGGATCTTGGTGTATGTGATTGGTTTCTGGGTATAGTTGTAGGTGTATTGTAGAGTTCTGGGTACAAGTGTGTGTCTTATGGGTGTATATACAAGGGGCTGGTCTCTGGGAGTATACTTTTAAAGGGTCCAAAATTCGTTATCCCCCCACAGAGCTGGTAGGTAGAAAGCCGAAGTAAAGGTAGTGGATGGGTTAAGTAAGTAAGTGGGCAGACATATATATAATGAGGTTTACAATTCACTATACAGAGGATGAGAACAGGACACTCGGGACACAGGAAGGATGGTATAAATATAATACAAAGTCAACGCGATTTACATTTATATATGAAGTGAGTTCTCGATAATACGAAAACTTTATTAATTAAATCTTATTGCGTGCTTTTCTTTCGTTATCCTGGTCTGGTGAAAAAGCACCGATTCCTTTCTAAGTAGAATTTTCTTACATACACGTTTCGAGTATATTCCCGTGTTTATAAATTTACTGTGTGTGCGTGTGTGTGTGTGCTATGTTTATGTGCATACGAGTCTAATTATGTATATGTGTGTCTGAAAGGGAGCGGGCTTATCAGATTGAGTCAATAAAAATGTATTCCTGTGCTGTGGACTTGTCGGAACACACCAAACCCAACCCAAGAGAAATATACTCACTTAATACAATCGCAGGGTATATCCACACAAGTCCCCCGGAGCCGCTTCCATCACATTAACCTCGTTCAAAAGCCTGGCGTGGGATCAAGTCGTATACGCCGTAATCCCGTCCTTTGATGACCCCAAGTTTATTATCAAATATTTCTGGCGGGGAATCGATTGGAGATCCTGTATAGTCCCCCAACTCCCAGTTACCCTTCGTTCGCTCTCCGGTTTCTAAAATGAATACGTCTGCTGGCCTCTGCTACGTAAACGATTGCAAACGAATGATCCTTCCACAATGAAAAAGGTTTGCCAGATTTTGCTTTTATATAAAATCTATACAGTAAAGAATGAAATGCAGCGACACATTAAGAGTTTCTGGTGCCTCTTCTGCTTCCTGTAACGCAAAGAAATGTGACCAAAGATGCAGAGATACGACCCCTACATATTATGATAAATTTTCACACGTTATATAACACTTGTTGGTGGTACTCTTTAAGTTTAAATGATCTTCAGTTTATGTTTGTTTTCTGTACATAACACACTGTATGAAACATAACTAATCCAACATTATACTAAAACATATAATTACTAAGCAAAGGGGATCTATAGTCTAGACACCTTAACGTCCATTTTCTTTTCAATGACACGGGAGGGAAAAAATAAAACAAAACAAGAAAGAATAATACGGAAAGGAGTGAAGAGAATAAATAACTGAAGGGAAATATGACAACACAGCAACAATACAAAAAGTGGATGAAAGACAGAACCCGCTAACGAGAAGGTATAGATAGAGGGTGAGAGAATAGCAGCAGTGAAGGGGACCCACCATACACGACCCTTCAGGCTAGAGCTCATTTTCAGACATTAAAGAAGTGTTCGATTTTGCGATAATAAGGTTCCATTAATGCACATCTCGTTTGGGAGGGAGGGAGGGAGGGAGGGGGCAGAGGAGTACAACAGAGAGAGAGAGAGAGAGAGAGAGAGAGAGAGAGAGAGAGAGAGAGAGAGAGAGAGAGGAGAGAGAGAGAGAGAGAGAGAGAGAGAGAGTGTGTTTGTGTATGAGAGAGAGAGAGAGTGTGTGTTTATGTATGTATGAGAGAGAGAGAGAGAGAGAGAGAGAGAGAGAGAGAGAGAGAGAGAGAGTGTGTTTGTGTATGAGAGAGAGAGAGAGAGTGTGTGTTTATGTATGTATGAGAGAGAGAGAGAGAGAGAGAGAGAGAGAGAGAGAGAGAGAGAGAGAGAGAGAGAGAGAGAGAGAAGAGAGAGAGAGAGGAGAGAGAGAGGAGAGAGAGAGGAGAGAGAGAGAGAGAGAGAGAGAGAGAGAGAGAGAGAGAGAGAGAGAGAGAGAGAGAGAGAGAGGAGAGAGGAGTGTACCAGAAAAAGGGAAGAGAGAGAAAGAGGAGAGAGTTGCCGTAAAGCGAATTTAATTGTAAGGGAGTGATAATAGTGGGGAAGGAAGAGGTAAATGGAAAGTGGGAAGGAAAGGTCGAAAGGAGGAGTGCTTTAAGGATAATGAAAAGAGAAGGAAAGAAGAGATAAGTAGAAGGCTGGTGAGAACACAAACTAGAAGGAGAATATAGTAGGTAAAAGAGGGGCAAGGAGAGAAGTGTGAAAGAGAAGGAAAGGGAGAGAGAGGAGAAGAAGAGGATGGGTTGGAGGAAGAGGAAAGGGGAGAAAGAAGTCTCTGTTGTGAGGGAGGAAAAAGGCTGTAGGGAAGAGAGCGAGAAAATTCGACAAGAAAATCAGAGCTCCTCAGGAAAGACAATGGTAGAGAGAGAGAGAGAGAGAGAGAGAGAGAGAGAGAGAGAGAGAGAGAGAGAGAGAGAGAGATTGTGTATATATATATATATATATATATATATATATATATATATATATATATATATATATATATATATATATATATATATGACTGACGGACGGACAAACACAAGCGCCGCAACGCACTCCAACCACACAAACTAAACTATTGATTATCTCATCCCATCCCATCCAGTCCCATCACCTCCAGTCCCATCCCATCCCATCCAGTCCCATCCCATCGACTCCCTTCATTTTTATCTGACTCTCAACTCATTCTATCCAGCCCCCAATGAAGTTTCGTCCCACACTCAGTGCAGCCATTTGATCTTTCTTCTTATCACCGTCACAATAATTCCATCCCACTTTCATTCTCGCCACCCAATTCCACCCCTCCAACTACAACACCCTTATCACACCATTTCAACCCCTACAATCACCTTACCCCATCCCACCCCAACCACTATTATCACCATATTCCATTCCTTATACAAAAAGCTATTCACAACTCTATACTGTTCTTCCCGTTTCATCCCTCTTTTCGTATTATATCCACTTTTCTATCCCATCCTATCCCAGTAAACCACACCTCATCTCATATCATCCCTGCCACTAAATTTACCCCCATTTATCCATTCCACCCCCACCACAACCACCCCACACTACCCTACCACCTTACACCCACCACCAACACCACTACAATTTCCCCCATCTCTTCATTTCACCCCCACCATCACCACCACCACCACTACAATTACCCCCATCTCCCCATTCCACCCCCACCACAACCATCCCACACTACCCCACCACCTTACACCCACCACCTCCACCACCATCACCAACCCAAAAAAAAAATCCATTTTAATATGCACCCTATTATCCCGGCTGAGGCCCTGCTTCACGGCACGATGCTCTCCTCCTTTGACTGACCGGCGACGATAACTTTAATTAAAACTTAATCAAACTGCGACGAAAATAGAGAGGAAAAACACCGGCCGAAACTTGCGCTCGTTTCATGACTGAGAGAGCCGGGTAATTAGATTCCCGCGTAATCTACCGGTGCTGGCCTGATGGTGAGGGGACCCAGAGTAGGGGGGAGAGAGAGAGAGAGAAAGAAAGAGGGGGAGAGCAATGGCGGAGCAGGAAGGGAAGAGAAAGGTAGGAAAGGAAAGGGGGAGGTTGTTGGTGGAAAAAATTACAAGGAATTACAAAGAAATGTCAAACAGAAAGAGATCTGTAAATTTGTATAATTATAATTTAAATAAATATATCGTAACTGATCAAACTAACATAGACCAAAACACAGAAAAGTGGAAGGCTCCTGCCCAACCACCAACCCCTCCAGTCAAGGCTGGCCAGAAATAAAGTGGCACCATGAAATTAAAATAACAATCATGGAATTTAATTTAATGACATATAAATGAAAAATGCCTAGAACATATATGAGTCAAAGACAGCAGAACTGTAATGAAAATCCAAAATTACAACTTTGAGTTCCATTGAAGGAATAAAAATGCAATATATTTATTATGAAATGAATACTGGACTA
Source organism: Petrolisthes cinctipes (assembly GCA_033782935.1). Taxonomy (NCBI): domain Eukaryota; kingdom Metazoa; phylum Arthropoda; class Malacostraca; order Decapoda; family Porcellanidae; genus Petrolisthes; species Petrolisthes cinctipes. Next base: position 182,588 of record JAWQEG010002910.1, on the reverse strand, counting down.
ACATATATATGAGGTATGGCATGGCAGTGATTACAGACGTGTACTTGTGTATGTAATAATCTTTTGGGGCAGGAGGTTACCTCCACTGAGTTTCAGGAATGTACCAATAATGAGTCAGTTAACATTGTATCCTGTGAACACGAACTGTGATCTTCACAGCTTTCCCTGATGCCATTTCCCCCACTACAATATTGGCACTCGCCTCAATGCCGCTACTAAGTGTAAAAGATAACGGAAAGAAGGGAAGGGTGAGGAAAGTGGGATATGGGAATCCTCCCATATCCGACAAGGATGGTCGGATATGAAGGAAGAAGAGTTACAGAAGGAAAAAAGCTTGTTAATAGCAAGGGATGAAAAGGAAAAGGAGGCCAGAGGGAAAGAAAGAAATTGGGAGAGGAAATTCAGGTAAGTGAAATGAAAGATGAGGATAGTGAAGGGAGCCAGAATGGGGGTCATATATAGGGAAGATATGTGGTGGAGTAATAGGAGGGGAATATGGAAGGTTGTGAAGTAGGGAGAGAGACAGCAAACACTCTACCACCAAGGAAAAGCCTCTCTCCCTATGGCATAAATCAACTCATCTCGCCTCAGCAAAGTAAAACTCAACCCATTACTGGCAAACTAGATCCATTACAATATATCTTATCCCACCATGGTAAAATTCAACCCTCCAGGACAAACATTAATCCAGCATGGCAAAACTCAACCCACCATGGTAAAACTAGAATCACCATGCAAACCTTTAGCCTCAGCCAACTAAAATCCTTCATCCATGCACCATAACAACATCCAGTCCATCTGGACAAAACTCGATTCACCATGACTAGACTGGAACCATTACAACAAAACTAGATCCACCACAACAAACTCAGTATAACACAACAAACCTACTACACAAATCTATGTCCCCCTTGCACAATTTCCAAAACCTAACTACTGTACTGACAACATTGGCAGTAATGAAGTGTTTATTTTACTGATGTATATATACGTCATTGCCCTGGGTGGCTCAACCACCGAGCCATCAGGGTTCTACCTGCGAGAAAGGAAAATACAAACTTCATCTAGAGTTTAGACTTTGGTGTATAATGTTTTAATTAATATTGTCACTGGATACTGAATTGTTTACTGATGATAAACTACTAGGTATGACTAAAAACCGTATACAGTAATACTGTACTTTACTGTAATTCTCTTTTCCTGTGCTCTTTAGCCTAATGATAATAAATGGTGAAGTACTGTATGGTTTACATACATTATGAGGGTGAAACTGATGTGCATGCAAAATATTCAGCAATGGACTGACTAACTGATACAGTAATATGCAACAATCATTATTGTATGGACTTATGTTGCTACCACTGCTTTTATCTTACAAGTTAACACAATGTGAAATATATATAATTTATATTTCCACTATTGTGTACAGTGACTACTGTATTATAAATATAGTATTTAATTCATGCATTTGTCACTATATAATTCATGATGTACAAGTATAATGAAAATGGTTACAGTAAAATATGGTAAATAGTATCACAAGACAGTACCATTCCTAAAATAGTGAACTGTTGACTTAGTACAATTATATGGCTGCTTTTCCCTGCATAGCTGATGCACAATCCAATATAATCCACATTTTCTTAACTGACTAGTGTACCAGTTAAATTTGACCTATAATTAATGGATGGAAGGTAAGGGACGGACTGTACAGTAAGATAAAGCTCTCAGGTATGGCATTTTATCCAATTAAACCATCACTTTTATTCATTTATACTGTATAAGAAAAACATAATAATTTTATCATGTAACACCAAGAAAATGCTGAAATAAGTACAGTAGCAGACCATTACTCTGAAGTCTTGTAATTCAAATTATCCAAGGATCTGAATTTTTGAAAGAGGGTGGAAAAGGTTCTAAAATTTAATGCTAGACCCCAAAAGCCCTAACAGTGGCAAGACAAAGAAAGCTGGGAAGTCCAACTCTCTCCAAATGTTACTCTGCCATCTTTGGATTACATGTGTGTACACTCCTACTCAGTTCTGTTAATCTGACCTAATTTTCTACACTCTCTAGTGCTGGTGACTAAATTCAAATGACTCCTAAACAAGGCAAGAAATGCAGAGATCAGAAAAGGCTGAACCTAAGTGTTTTGGGGCTTGGACTTAAATAATTTGTGTGTTACTGTAGTTACCTGGATGCTGGCACTTACCCTGGTCATACATATACTGGCACTTACCTGGCCTCCCAGGGACTATGACTTACAATCTGGACTCATATATGGTGATTATTATAACGTCTGATACCATTTGTGGTTTATACTTACATATCATTACATATATAATATCTATGTTTTGGAGGGGGGAGGTACCACCCTATAGTCCAATGTTTTCGCTGAATGATTCTCATTACCCTGCCATTTGGATTAATGGACTTTTACTGTATGTGATTTTAAGATTTTTCTCACAGTTTTTTTATAATATAAAAAGAAATAAATTCTATCTACAGAACATATTGCAAATTTATGGCACTAACAGACATAAACTAGAAAAACTTTGCTGACCCATTTAAAGTAAACTGTTGTTGGTGTGGCCTCTCCTCCTCCTCCTCTTCCTCTACCACTTCTTCCTCTTCCTCCTCACTTCCTTCATCTTCCTGAACACCATTTTCTACTCCACTGAAATTCATTCCTGTTGCCTGTGCAATTGCCTGTAAGGTTTGTCCATCCACATAATAGCTTGGATTTGCCTGAAACGAAAAAGTTTAGACAATCTTAGTGGCATAAAATTCATGGATAAACCAAAAGAAAGTGTACATGACAAATAGGTGTGTCATGGTGTGAGTGTTGTGAGTGAACAAGTGTATTGTACTTGAAGTATTATACAGTAACTTGTCTCTCCTGTGTTATGTATGTGATGGAACCAAAACAAAACACATCTGGAGTGTTGCAGTCTGAAGGGGTTAAGTAACTTTATAAAGATGGTGGTTCTGTTACTACTTTAATATGACTCACCTTGGGTAACTTATTTTTCATTTGTTGTAAGGCAGCTACAGCACTCTTGAAGTTATTATTGGCAGCATAGTATTCAATCATAACTGCATATATATCCCCTTGTCTCAGTGCTACCTCTATGTTGGTATCTGTTAGCAGTTCTTGGAGCTCTTGAACTGCTGTTTCTCCATTAGTATCAAACATTCTGAAATTATAATTTGAAATATTACCATACTAGTTTGCCAATAACAAGTTTGGAAGGGTTTAGAAGGATGACATACTGTAATATAGTACCAGTATGTACTAATTTTGACATACATAACAGTAGAACTGGATTTGACATGAAAATGGCCACTTTGAAGTAAAGGCCCAAAAAGTAGTCAAATCAAGCCAAAGTGGCCTATTAATAAGTTTTGCTAGACTATTATTATAGGCTATTATTAATCCAACCTTTTGATACTGATGAACTGCTTGACTTTCTCTAGTTTATACTGCAATGCAGGCAGCTTCTCCTGGGCACCAACTTCATTACTAGAAGCCAGAGCCTTGTATCCTTCAGTCAGTGCACCTAAAGCCTTTTCATAATTCTGGAACTCATCAATCTCAACCTGGAAAAATATATATATTTTGAACACATGACGACACCTAATTTATACATGGCACTACCTAGCACTAGCATTAACACAAATGGAAAGAATACTGTACTTACCTGAGCACAAGCATCATAGAAGCCAGCCAACAGGCCCAGTGCCTTCGCTCTTGAGTAGAACTGGATTATATTCCGCATAATGTCTGGTTCCTTTCGCCAATCTAGGCTTTGTAGGTAATTGGCAGCCATAATGTAAATTTCTTGCTGTCGACACACATTTGCAAAGTATACTATGCGTTCTGTGTCACCAGATTTAAGTAGACATTTCATGGCCTTGACCTGTAAGAAATTAACGTTATTAAAGCCATCCAATGAGAAAAATTTGCAATTTGTCTTAACCCTCTCATGAACAAAAACACATAACATGTGAGGCTTATTATATTTCATAATTTGGTATACTTGCCTCAATAATGTAACTAATAAAATAACTAATATAATTAATTATGGTTCTATACATTTCATGTATAATAATATTATGCACTATAAATATAATTGGTTTTATGCTTTTTTTTATTATATTGAAAGTTTGTATGGAAATATTGCCATGGATATATATTATAAGCTACTGAGGTTTTAACTAATCCAATTCCAAAACATCTCCTTTTGAATACTGTATCATGGAGTAAGCTACATATTGTACTGTACTACTGTACTGCATATTTATGGCTCTTTGGAAGGATGCTTAAGTGAAAAGGATGCCCTCTTATACTAACCTTATTCCCAGCCTGAGTGAACTTCTTAGTAGCCAGTTTGTAGTTCTCCTGAGCATAAGCACACTCAGCCACCTTCTCCAAAATCTGGTTGCGTGCACCTTCATCTTTAGGAAGTGTGAACCTCTCTGCCAGTTCCTCTGTCACCCAAACATTGTGTTCCACACACAAATCCAGTGCATCAAAGTACTGAGGAGCAGAACAATTAATACATCATCATATATAAAAGTAAAAAAGGTAAGAGAGAGAATACTGAAAAGTTTTGCATTTATCAGTACTGTATATCCAAATTATGTGAGCATAGACAGAGTAACAAAAATTGTATTCACCTGTTTTCCTGTGATGAGAAGAGAGACAGCACGGTCATACTGGCCATTAGATATGAAGTACTGAGAACATCTCTGAATGAGTGCTGGATCTGCAGTTTCATCCAGGTCCCCAGCAATCTGCCCAACAGCACTGATCTGGCCTGACTTGAATGCCAAATCGACTGCCTTAGAAAGCAAGCCAGCCTTGTGATAGAGCATGACAGCCTTTGGTAACTGACGCCGCTCAGAGGATGAGAAATATCGAGCAGCATCCAACTGTTCTTGAGGTCCTGCTACCAATGCCAGGTTCAGTAGCTGATCTGTAAATATCATACAGGAGGTTTACTAATAAAAGCAGGGTTGGTCTGTTAATATCAGCACCATAAAATTATTGGTTCAGTTCCTGATTTCTCAACAAGCTGCAGGCCATAATATGAATATAGTGATAGAAGGCCTATATAACTTTGAAAGGAACCAATGTATCACTCATCATTATCACCTTTGTTTTAATGTTTCTTGTATTCAGTACAATAAACAGTACAAATAATCCAAGAAAATCATGATGGATGATCCAGGTTTTTATCTTGTGCAGGGTAACATGCTCATACTGTGACTTCTGTACTATACCTTCAAATCCATTCTCCTTGCATATTCTGATAGCATTCCCATATGCTTGAGCTCTTGTGAAGAAATGTATTGCCTCCTTCACCTGTGCCACATTTTCATACTGTCGAGCCAAATGATAACATGCAGCCCTATGGAACAAATAAATATCCATTGTAATATTATTTGCTTACTTCAACTCCTCCAAAAATCAACGTAAGTATTACAACATTACAAAAATACTTTGAGAAGTTCATACTACTGGAGATCAGGCTCTGCCAGCATATCATAAATTTCAATTTATTATGACAATAGTTACACAACTGTCAATAATTTCATGTAAATTATAATATACTGACATATAATATGAAAATTATAAGAGCACGGTTATTCAAATTTATACAAAATATTCACTTTATTGAATGCCAAGTTATCAAGGTTTTCATGGATGGAACCTCATTCAACCTTTACACTTCAAGATACACCAAATGGTACATGTAGAACAAACAGTATAACACTAACCTATATGGCATGTATTACTTCCCACCAATAAAATAATACTTAATATACCGGTACATGTCATACCATCTTATTCCTTACCTGTCACCAGTCTCATTTGCAATGTCAGCTGCCTTTTGAAGGTTGTTGCAATAGCAGTAAACCCTCACCAGTGACAAGTGGTCGTGTGCAGCTTCATAGAATTGTAGTGCAGTTTCCATTTCTCCAGTTGATTCCAAATACTGGGCCCACCATCGTCTTAAAGACCTGTGGGAATCACATTATTTACATAAGCAATTACTGTAATGGAAAATCTTTGTCAAATATTACTGATTTGTATGAGGTATGAACCAGAGTAATGGGAGCAGCTTTACAAAAAGAAAATTTTGAAGATGTTACAGAGTTTCTACAGTCACTCTCAAAACTGTCCAAGGGAAAAAAGGGATGGGAAGGCCTTTGTCAGACCTCAGGTAACTTTATCACCCGTTGGGTATGCCTGCCGAGGGGAAGTTCCTCATCTTTTTCACTGGGCCTTTATTATTACCAAAGAATATATTCACTGAACCATATCTAAGAAAAATCAAGGTTATAAAACAAAAGGAAAAGAGAGACAATCTTAAAAAAAAAAAAAAAAAAAAAACACACACACACATTACTTTACTTGTCTTTGGTGTGCATGATATAATCTTCCAAGGTGGGCAGGTCATCAAACAGCATCCTAGGGACCTCAAACCTGTGAGTATCTGATTTTTCATAATGACTTATTGCTCCAGTCATATCTCCTGCAATTAAAAATAAAATAATTAAAATATACAGTATCTTCTAAGGTCACTGATCACTATGAAATTATTCTCTTACATGTCTGTCACCTTATCAATATTTCCCTTTACCAAAGCCAATAGCCTTAAATGTCATACTTCATCTGCTATCTACCTACGGTATTAGTATATCTGTCTTTTTATCATTTAATAAATTCATTCTTTATTTAATCACTTTACACACACTACTCAGCATATCCACCTCTACTACTCTTACTTTCCATTTCAGCATCACATCATCTGCATACATCAAGACTAATTTTCTCCACTCTGACCCCATACTCTTCGGGTGGTATTGCCTGTATTGATGTGTGGAATATTGTTTTGGCACCCCTTCGGCCCCAGCCATTCCCTTTCAGTTCTTCAACTGTCTCTCTTTTCTCTTTATTTCCTTCCTGCTTGCTGTCTATCACTTTCTTCTGGCGCTATATAACTTCACTGTTACGGAGCCTAATATCAATCAATCAATCAATTCTCCACTCTGTAACATTTCCACTCTTCTTTCCAATATTGTTGCCTTTACCTCTTTCATCATTCCATCCACATACACACTATACAACCATGGTGTCAACACACATCCTGGTCTCACTCCAACTAAGATTGGGATCTAATTAATGAATTATTAATTTATTCTCACACAGGCCACAATACCATATACAGTACTGTAGAAGCTTTTTAACACATTCAAACTGTAACATGCAAAAATGATCACTGTATTATAGGTTGTCTGTTGTGGCACTGTTGGGATAAATCAGTCCTTAGTTCATCACATGATATAACTGTTCATTACCTTTGCTCTCTAGATGCTTGGCATAGTTATAGTGTGTGGAACGAAGATGGATTCTATCTTCACTTTCAGCAGTCTCCAGTGCCCGTGACCACACACCACCATCTTGGTGCAGACGGTTTAATAAGTCGTTCCGCCCACAAGCCTGGTACAGCCGCTCTGCTTCATTCTGGTACATAAACAAAGACAAGAGTAATAATTTATTAACTCTCTATTTCTCTCCTGTAAACTAGGAATACAGTATCTACTTTATCTGATCTTCCTTCATATGGTAGTTGTCGGAAACTTGGAATAAGTCTAGTTACGACTCTGGATTTTTTCTAATTATTAATATGCTTCCTCAGATGTGAAGACCCTACTAATTCATAGCATAAAATGTGAATCTAAAATGAGAGTAGTAAATTTTTAAGTAGGAGTGTACAAACAGCAGTGTAAATTGTGCAAGAGTGTGATCTTGAGACTTCTGACACCTATATATTCACTGTATTCTATAACAAAGCTCCCTGAGTTTGGTTGACACCCTGATACTGTCTACATTCACCCACCAGGGGTAGGGCACCATCAAAAGTCAGAAAATGAGGCAAGCTGAGAATGCTAAAGCCTTTATTGTCCCAAGTTAATGAGGGTTTGAACACATACTGTATATGTGTAGTGACCTTACCAACATCCCCAATTGTAATGCCAACATAGCCACCCTTGCATCCAACTGTGGTTCCTTCATGGCGTAACGGAGAGCCCGGGCACCACGAGCATGACCCATATGACCCAAACACAGGGTGGCAACATCCAAACGCTTCGTCTTGACACACATCTTAGCCATGTTTTCCCAAACTGTTTCACTGCACAGGGGAGAAAGAAGCTATAACAAAGGTTGAATATAAATTGTATGTGTCACATACTATTCTTGCAAACATTTCTAATCATTATCATTGCAATATGTCTGAATAAACAAATATATGCCTATTTCTTTATCCTATGCCAAAGGTACAGGATAACAAAAGTATTATTGATGTTATTTTTTTTCTGATATGTTATTTAGTTACAACCTTCATCATAGCATGATGACAAAACAGTTTGCACATCACTCAACATTGAAATTAAACACAATTAAAACTTCATATTCAGAACTGATAAGATATTGTATAATACTGTAGCTTAGTCGGGGCTGCTCAGCCAGACAGCTTGAGGAACTTTAACAACAACTGTAGCTTAGTATGATGCAGACCATTAAAACTTTAATAAACATCACAAATCACGTCCTTCTAACATCCATCCTTCCAAGTCCTCCCTTCCCCATGAGGGCATAGCCCAGTTGGCCAGGCTGAAGTGTGGGCACCACCCTGCCCTTCTGAGCTGTCAGAAAAGGTTGGATGAAGCCATACCAGTAGTAGATGCCTGTCCAGGAAGCAGCACTACACAACAACAACACAACATAAATTTCTTGAGGGCTCAACAGGAATACTGGGTCCAGGACACGGTTTTCCTCAGGGACTCTGGGCTGTTCAGCCAGGCAGATTGAGGAACTTCAACAACAACAACAACAGACTTACAATAATTATGGTAACATATGTAGCCTGAAACAAAAGAAAAGCTACCTTACTGTACCTTTTAATAGCTTTAATGGCCTTGAAAGCATCATCCATATTGCCAATAGAGAGGTAAAAAGAGAAGTTGAGCATGGCATCCTTGGTAGGCTTGTCGCAGTTTTCCAGACCAACAAAGTCTCGCATTACCTTCTGTGTTACTATTTTCCCATCTACCTGAAAGCATAAGGTAAACATATTTTAACAGAGGCTGAGATATCTACATTTTGCCCTTTAAGTAGAATACCACAAACTTCTACACTCTTTTATTTTTTCTCTTCTACTTCACATTCCATGGCTCTTGCTCCATAAAAGTCTTAAATTGTATCCAACTTTTTCAATCCCAGCTCAGAAATAACCAGAAAGCAGTGTCCTCCCAAATGCAGTGTGCGTTATTATCCATTCCCAGACTAACACACCTTCCTTATCCTTCCTGATGCAACCATAAAAATGTAATACTGCCTTTGTTGCTGTCAAAAGTCTAGTAAGGGTATCATGCAAAATATTTTTGAATATGCATTAATGTTACCTCTGTTACTTCTAAAAGTTGGCAGTCATATTCATTCACATGGACTGACACACTGTTCCCTCTTGGGAAACTCTTCTTATAATGTGCAAGTTTAAACTTCAGATAATGAGTAAAAAGTAGAGTATTGATAGTCATTAGAAAGTAGGCTACAGTATGATTTGACAAACTATTTGTCAATGTTTAATGGATGGCCTCACCACCCTGTCTCTCTGAGGCAGGGAGGATGGTCAACCCTTTTATGACAGGGTAGTTACCCTTGTACAGTACAGTAGTGTAAAACCTTACTGAATGAATGACTGTTAAAAAAATCACATGTTGAAAAATTTGGATTTTTATTTAACCCTCCTATATCAGACAAGTACTGCATATCAAAGCTGTATTTTGCTTAATAAAATCATTCCATAACAATTAATGTAAAAAATAAGTTAGAATACTATCACCAACAACAAAAGTTTAGCTTCCAGATGAGTCCAGAATGTGCTTCATTGAATGTATAGCCTGGCTACAGTGGTGATATTTTAAGAGGCAGGTAAAACAGGCTGAGTATGCAGGTGCAGGAGGTATGTATTGTGTGAGGGAGCAGGCACAGAGACATGTGAGATATTAACAGACAAGGCCCAAGCAGTGTAGACTCTAAACACATTTCAAGTACAGTAGACTAGCCAAGGTCAACATATCAAGCCAATTGGCTACCGAAATGTCAAAGGCGTAATGAAACTTTTACAAACAAATGTACATGTTGCAAAGCCTAATTATTATGTTTTCACTTCAAACTAAAACATTATTCTTGCTTATCATCAAAAGAAGAGAAGGCAGCATGCATATCCATTCTAACCCACTAAGGGGTGTTGGAGGCTCAAACCTTGGCTACCTTAGCCAAATCATTTAAGGAAGGACAATCAAAATATTTACCTTCAGTACGGTACCTCATTACGACCCTTATACAACCTGAGTAGCATTTATACCTCTTTAGCTACCATCTACAGTCCATACGTAGCATATAATTTACCTTTTTTTCAGGGTCATGGGCATTGAGTAGGTAGAGGGATGGCACCTGTACTCCCAACAAGCGGGTGAATGAGGGAGTGAGAGGGAAGGAGTCTTGAACAATGATCCCATGGTCAGGGCTCACAAATAGGCAAACCAACATCACCCACGGCTAAAATAGAAAGAGAAAGTGTAGATAATATGACTATACCCTATCATAAGATACTACACTTTGCTTCACTGAATACTTTGAATAAATTCCATGTACTACACATACAGTACGACACTGTAACTGTAAGAACTGTAAACACTTACTCTCTCCTCCTTGTTGTTAGATGAAAGGTAGTGGTCTCTATTCTTTTTTGTGACATGAAGTGACTTGGCTTCACACACCAACAAGCGAGGGTCCTCTGCATCCCACATGTGAGTCATCACAAATCGGCCACCAACCTCCCTTGCTGTCTCTTTCTTGGCCCTTCATTTAAAGATAAGAAACACTCAGCACATTATTACAATTGTCATCTTCCTCAACAAGAACCCATTTGTTCCCTTCAAGGGGAAGGGTACTGAAAACTCAGGGACAAAATTAACATAAAAAAGCTATATATCAAGATATGTAATAATGCAGCTTTATCACTTCATTTCTACTGCCGTATACTGTACAGTATTTCTTTTCCCTGACCTATGATTAAGATCCCTGTCCTTGGAACTGGAACTCTCAGCAGAATTGGGTGGTGCTGACCCATCCACATCATCATCTTCAGAGCAGCCAGAAGCAAAGTTGAAGAAAGTGATGGCATCATTCTCAGCATCCCATATATAAAGCTTAGGATCAGGCATAAGGGATGTTTGGGCCACAGCCAAGGAGACACGGGTTCCAGTAGAGTTACAGCGTGCAGAGATTATTTCACCAAAATCTTTTATTGCATCACCCAGCTGCTTGCCTTGTGTGTGTGCCTTGGCTTCTCTGTGGTAGAAAATGAGATGAATACAACCAAATGATAATATGATCTATTGTTGGTGTATAATGTATATTTATCATGTGTTAGTTAATGTTATTGTATCCAATGTTTTAATGGTTTGGAGAAATAAGTAAAACTACCTTCTCACCCAGTCTTCATCAATCCTACATATTCTCATTGCTTTCACTGGAAATTAATCCTTATAATAAATTCCTGATGAATATACAGTAGTATAACCAACTAAATTTAGTTTGATATTCAAGCAATACTGTAGTACCTCCCTGGGTGGTAGGGGCTGTCCACTCCTCCTATCTACAGCACTCCTTCTTCAAACCAAGTTTCAATCACACATTTTCCAATGAGTTCTTACTTTGTTAACAACATACAAAATTTACCTTCTTGACAAATCCCAAAGTCTAACGACCCCCTGCAAAGTTGCCGTGACCAAAAAATTCCCACATACATCCAGAGCAATGGGTTGACCTTCACTCTCAGGAAAATTGAGGGTCTGCTTCACTGTGCCTTGCAAGGATCGCACTTGAACATTACCTTGTTCAATTGCATAAATACTTCCATCTTGAATTACTGCACTCTCAGCTTCACATGGGAAGGATGCTGTTAAAGAAAGGGTACTATAATTTACATAAAATATGTAATGTTCAATGGTAGTTATTATACAAGTTAGCACGTTGAGCATGGGGTTGAAATATGAGTAACTACTAATACCACTGATTACTAACAAAGTGATATACTGTACCAGAATCAATAATCACATCTTATTTTGTTGTTGTATAATAATATAATTCCTTCATTTGTAGTTACATTCATACCATGATTATTCACATTATATTTTGCATAAAAAGTGGTAACTGTAATCTACTAAATTATTCACACAAAGAAAGTAAACAGACTAACTCAGTATAGTACAGTATTGGAGTAATCAATAGCCTTCAAATCATTAAAAACTCTTTGCACAATTGAATAGTTATAGAGTGCATGACAGTGCATATGTTCCTGCCTTTCATACAATTTTTTACAGCATATGACAATGCTACGCCTGACATTAACAATAAAAGATAGCAAGCCAACCTATAACACGTAGGTGTGTGGCATCTGAAGTAATTTCATAAACAACCATCTTCTTCATATTCCAAAGCAATAGGTGGTCCATGGAGTTGTGGAGGCCCCGCACTTGTATTTCTGCCTTCAACTCTAAATGGCTACCTCCAGAGAAAATGTCTACTGAGAGCTGTGTTGGTGACATCTGTACCACTGATACCTGATGGAGACAGAAATATTTGGAATAACTGTTGTTCTTTCTATCATAAGAACTGATTGAAACTATTCCTTTTCAATATACTGTACTAGTAAATATCTTACTAAATACAGTATACTGATAACAGTAAGGGCAGTACAGAAAATATTCACATAGCCTACTGTACATTTTTAAGAATAGCCTACAGAGCCTATTAAGAATGATATATTTAGATTTGGTCTTGACTCAGAACTAAGAATTGAATTTGGCAACAATAGTTATGGTACTGTACTGTTTCAGTTCAGCTTTGGCCCTCTTCTGGTAAATATAACTCCAACCATTTTTTCCCATTTATCCAATCAAGCTTCACTTTTGATGCTGTCTGGTTTAATAGAAATATTAGCAATATAACATGTAACTAATCCAATAATAATATACTATACTAATTGTACCCTTAGTCAGCTGCAAACTTACCTGATCTTTATAACTTGCTACCATATGTTGCTCATTAAGTATATACACATCACGGACAGTATTCACTGCCAGCAGGTTCTGAGTGGTACCCCAAGATACCTGTAAGGAAATTATCAACATTAGGAATATTCAAGATGAATCTAAGTACAGGTACAGTAATCAATCACACCATTTGCTGTGTATCTAATTAAATATACCCACACTCAATCCCACTTTATTTGTCTATCTATCTATCAATAGCTCTGATGCCTCGTTCCCTCTGGGAACTCCCCCCAAGGGAGTGGCCAAGGCAGAAGTGCCTCCAGTTCTCCTTGTTCCAACACTCCCTCCTTACTTGGTCAAGCCCTCCTCTGCCCCTCACATTTCTCTTCTTTACATACTCTTCCACTCTGTTCTGCCATCTAACCGGAGGTCTGCCTCTCACACCAGGTCCCACAACTTCACTTCCATACACCTTCTTTACAAACTCCTCACCTTGCATTCTCTCTACAAGTCCAAACCACCTCAGTGTATTACGCTTCACTCTCTCAACCACTCCACACTTAATACCAATTGCTTTCTCACTTATATCACACCTCTCATTACTTTCTCCATCATAATTATTGAAGTAATATAATTAAACACATTATGAAAGAGATTACTAGCCTATCACACCTACCTGCTTGATTGCCCCTGATATAATTGTTGGATTCTGCAGCTTCCAGTCCTTCTCAGGATCCCTAATGTACTCCTCCTCTTTCAAAGGACTCGGTTCATATTTCCACATGGCCACACTGCCCAAACTTGTACCAGCACACAATATCTCTGCAAAAGGATGTGCATGATATTCAAACTTCCCTTCCAATGGATAAATTTATTATTATTGAACATGGCCATATTCCCTGGCCACAGCTATGATCAACAAAGGCATATCTACAAAATCCTACTAATAATATTATCAAAAATAACCAATATGAAAGAAAAAATGCATGATATAGAAAATAAACAAACACAATTTTCACAATATTCCTGAACACAGCCTATATATACAATAGCTCACCTTTATTTGATGAATAAGTGAGACACATGACATATTCCTGATCCCTGTAGCTGGGTCCACGTAAGCCAAGAACATAGTTGTCTCCAGTGTCCAGATTCCATAAACGGACTGAGCTGTCTCCTGTTGACACAGCCAGTAAGCCTGCTCCTGCCCATGTCACCTGGATGTCTGTTGTCCGTCCACTCAGTTTCACCTGGAATACAATGTCCATTTATATAAACAATTGAAATACAGTACCTACACCAGTGGTTCTCAACCTGGGTGCCATGGACCCCTTGGGGGGAATGGCAGGCTGTCACAAATTATACAATTCTTGCCATGGACAAATAAAAAAAAAAAAAAAATGCATCACTCTGTCCTGGCAGAAGACTTAAATAAAGCAAGTGTTCTCTTCATCAACATTTTGTTTTTATTTTATTTAAACTTTTTTTTTTTTTTTGGCGGGGTGGGATTTGGGAAAATATGCAGGGGAGCCACATGAATGTTGAGAATTCATGAAGGGGGGAATGGACTGAAAAAGGTTGAGAACCACTGACCTACACCTTTTACTGAAAAGATCTAAAAGAATTAATGGGAAGTTTTGCAAAGGTGTGTTATTGCCACTGTTTCATTAAAGGTAAATGTAGGTAAGAGCCAGGTGATGATAGTGGCAAGGGAGGATGAGTCAGTGTGTAATGTGCAAGTGGATGATGAGAATCTTGAGGTGGTTGAAGTGTTTAAGCACCTTGAGGTAACATTGGAATAGGGAGAAAAGTGTGATAGGGGAATAGAAAATAGAGTAGCCCAAAAAGGAGTGCATTGTGGGAGTAATGAAAGCACTGGTTAAAACTAGAGACTCATCACAACACCCTTCAAACCATACAGAACAGAGCCCTAAAGACAATCACAGGCTGCACAACTACCACACCCACAGACCACCTACACTATGAAACCAAAGTCCTCAAAATCAAGGATCACCTTGACATAAGAGGCACACAAACACTT
Source organism: Petrolisthes cinctipes (assembly GCA_033782935.1). Taxonomy (NCBI): domain Eukaryota; kingdom Metazoa; phylum Arthropoda; class Malacostraca; order Decapoda; family Porcellanidae; genus Petrolisthes; species Petrolisthes cinctipes. The sequence goes on along the minus strand of JAWQEG010002910.1, from coordinate 167,410 downwards.
GCTGCAGCCTCCACAAACCCACACCATCCACTACACTACATGGCACAACACCCACACATGCCAAGGAACATCAAAACAACACCCAGTACACGATACCATACACAAATACTATCATCTCTTACACCCTGCCCACCCCAAACCAATCTCCAGAAACATATCCATACTCAAATCACTCATCAATCCATCCAAACACTCAAAAACAACACTCAGCTGCATGCACGACCTCCTGACATCCACCCATCCGAATCCTCCCTTCCCCGTGAGGACAGAGTCCACCCGGCCCTTCTGACATATCAGAAGAGGCTGGATGGAGCCATTGGGGATGCCTGTCCGGGATGCAACACAGCACCCCATTCTATTAAACACATTATTGAAGACTGCAACGCACACAACCACACTCGCCAACAACACAACATACACTCTCTGAGGGCACTGTGGGAAAGCCCGGTTCAGGCCATGACCTTCCTCAGGAGCTCGGGGCTGCTCGGCCAGACAGCTTGAGGAACTTCAACAACAACAACTAGAGGGTCAAATACACTGGCAGGGTGTGTGTTTTTGGTGGGTGATACTTGGAGGTGGATTATGCATACCGTATAGCTCTGGATTTCTGAGAAGTACATTACTGTGTTATGAAGTGTTCTTTTTTCTTAGAGGTGATGGGGGTATTCAACTATGTGTGCAATATTACATTTACCAATACAGTATATGCTACAGCTGTTATTTAAGAGCAAATCAATTTCATCTGCAAATTGGCTCTTAAGACACATACACTCTAAAGCATGTTTACCTTGTTGACTTCAGTGACTGAGCCATCCGTTGCAACAGAAAACTGTCCTAACACCATGCCTTCAGTGATCACTACCAGGAGACTACGTGACTGGTGGTGAAGTAATCGTTTGATGCCTCCATCTGCCTGAAGTACCTCAACACAACTACCACTTTCACTCACATGGTACAAAACACCTGTAAAGGAATCCCCCGTCAACAGGCCAAATATGCACATAGTTCAAACCTACTCCCCAAATCCACTATTTATACTACTGACACAAAACTTCTTTATTATTTGAATGGAGAAATGGGTTTTAGACAGATTTTTGTTTTGTTTTGCTGGCAATTGTACATACACAAGATGACTAGCAAGGAGTCATCCCTATATAACAAAGGTTCCTGCTCTCACCGGTAGAAGATCCTAAAAAGAAGTTGAGATTATCCTTGCCCGCTGCAGCTAAATTAAGGCGCTTGTGACCAGTTCGTGGCCGCCAGGAACTGAAGATATCCAGTGCCCGTTCATCGCCACTCACTGCTGCTCGTGCCAGCCCACTATTAGATTCGTGAAAAACAGAACATTAATTTTTTCCCAGTTCTTAAAAATACATAATAATTTAAAAACATACTTCAATACTTTACACAGAATTACATAACAGTATGGTAATATGTTGATAAAAAACTGACTGAAAACTGTACTAATAGTCTTTACATAACTTTTATAAACTCCACAGATATTACTAGCCCACATTTCACCCTCATTTTTACAATCAAAAGAAAAATCCATTCCTGACCTTAATCTTTTACCTAGATATACCAAACTACTTTAATCTAAGATACATCCTGCTCAATTATCCAGGAGCATTTGATCCAAATCCGTAAATAAGTTTCAAGATGTTTGGTTCACTAACAAACTTACAAATATGAGTGAAAACAATATTTTACACATACATGTACTCTGTTTTCAAAAGTAAACATTACAGTATTATAGGGACATACAATTTATATTACAACACTCACATTTATAAAAGTCATATGAAAATATAAAATTCTGTACTACAATAATACATTACTCTGAAACAATCAAACTAAACACATCAATTGCTTATACCTTAATCCCTACAGGTACAGTTACATTCAAAAGTTTCTAAACACATAAGGTGATTCAAGGATTTATTTAATCTGCTAAATTAAGATTTACTTTTATGTGCTGTGACTGCTTTCCTATGATTTTATTTACAGCATGAAAGTATCTGTGTAAAAGGGTTAAAGTGGTGATTGTTGTCTACACTACATATCTCTTACATGTGTACCCTATAAAAAAGAAATTTTACGACAACAATAATGTACACAGTTTGAGAATCTTGTGGTCGACCTACATGTACCTCTTCAGGTGACTTGGCACAGTATTCTTGTCCAACAATGTGGGAGGTTGTATCGACTCCTGTCTGGACAGAAGGTGCTCTATTTATCACACATTATGATCATCATATTAAAATGAACCGATTAACTTTAAGCATATATAATTCTCAGTGAGTTGTTTGAGGGTATTATGGGAAACACCCAATTTTGAGGTAATACCTGTTATCCTCAGGCATCCCTCCCACCAATATAGGATACATAATGAAGCCTTACTTTATATCAAGGGTGGGAATGTTCTTATCAGTGTTGGTATGAACTCTATAGACCACTTGTACCAATGGATCCTTTAGTTCATGAGTAAACACTGTCTGAAGGTTGCCGGATGTATCCACACGCCAACCTACTGTCGCTCCAGACTGTAATGTATTGCCATAACAAATTGTGTTCATTCCATTTTAATACAGTTTAACTTTCAGCACACCTATTACATTATCAACAAACATACATAAATATTCCATTAAATATTATGTGTTAAAATCAACTCATTTTATAAGCCAATTATATTTCAAGAAAACTATTTATTAAAATGCAAGAACCTGAAGTACTGTACTTCTACTTACTATAATAATATTTAAATATAAGAAAATGTGTTCTCATCAGTACATATACAGTATATAATGTATTTAGTATCTCAGCATCATCATCTTTGACATCTAATTTTTATCTATCTATCTATAGCTCTGCAAATGCCTAGCTTCCTCAGGGAACTCCCCCCAAGGGGGTAGCCCCAACAGAAGTGCCTCCAGTTCTCCCTGTTCCAGCACTCCCTCCTTGCTTGGTCATACCCTCCCCTTCCATTCACATTTGTCTCCCTCATGTATTCCTCCACTCTGTTGACCAGTGTTGTTATGGTGTTGTTATGGTTTCAACTCCACTATATTTTCTCCCATTTTTGTACACAAATATTCAGAATACTTACTGCATCAGCAGATACAAGTCTTGTTCCAGCTGAGCTAAACTGTAGGATGGATATTGGTGCACGATGAAGACTTTGTATTTCATGAAGTTCATGCTCATGGTCATTCCAAAGGAAAAGCTCTCCAGACTCCCAGCCCACAGCCAAGATTCTTTTGGTAGGATGCCATGTAACAGAGGTCACTTGTGCAGTGGGATGAGGAGGTATCTCCACTTCATTACAAAGTTTACCCTAGAAACAACCAGTAATGAATCATATGGCATTGATGCTAATGGTCATTTAAGAAGCCAAATCATTTCATAATAATATATACTGTACTCTATACAGTATAATACAAAGTTACTGTAGCCTACCTCCCCAGTGTAGACATTGACAGCTCCTCCCTTGTCTTCACTATATGCTGCCACTGCCAGACATGTTGCTTGAGGATGCCAAGCCAGCTGTGTGTTGATGGCACTGGTGTGGGGACTGTCCACTATACAATCAAAGTACAGCGACATCTTTCACCTATTGAAAGGATAATACTCCACTATATCATTCAACACAATTTTTGCAGGTGATTCCTTTAGTCAGGCACTTAATTAATCTTGAAAATTTCTTATACACCTAATAACCATGATGACCAAAGGACTCATTGACTCATTGATAATAATAGGTGCCAAATCAGCAAGGTCATGTGGCTAAGCACAAGGAATCAACTCAATTTAATCATCTTATCTACTTAGTAGGACATAAGAAAAAATTGTAAGGTAAGGATTTATGGATGCTGAAAAAGGTGTAAGTTAAATAATTTTATACACATATTGGATATAGCAGTTTTATCTAATCCAGGATGATCTCTTATTCAGAAATACCAAAATTTCAGGTATTTATCTAGACTATTGCCATATTGTAGCAGTGTTGCCAGATCTGGCTAGGTCCCAGTATATTGTCCCGGTCTGGTCCTGGTACCTTACCACGGTTAGTTCCCGGTAGCTTGCCCAGGTTAGGTCCCGGTAGTCTGCCCAGGTTAGGTCCCGGTAGTCTGCCCAGGTTAGGTCCAAGTAGTCTGCTGTGGTCTAGGTTAGGTAAGGTCAGGCTAATTTCAAAATGCCCCATTTGAATATGACCTATCTTGGATATGGGGCATTTGCGGAGGAAATGCCATAGAAGAAAATAGTCTTAGAATGGTCTAAATAAGTGGGTAATGAAGGTAAAAAAAACTGTACGCAATAACGGTAATTCTTTCAATATTTATCATCAGTGCTTGTCTGGTATTTTAAGTATTGGATACATCTAGTATTCTAGTGGATCATATACTTGTAGGGTGTAGATGTGTGTCTTTGTCTATGTCAACTTACTTGTTTATGTATGGTATTTTAAGTTGTGTCTGCCTCTAGTGGATCGTATACTTGTAGGGTGTTGTAGATATGTGTCTTTGTCTATGTCAATTAACTTGTTTGTGATTTTGTACATCATCTGTTGTCTGTGTATCTGTCTTCGTGTTGTCAATGGGTCTAGTTTTGTGTCTTGTTTAATTAAGTAAAGTGACTGATATAGTGTGTCTGTAATCACGTCTGGTTCATCTATAACTCGAGACTTCTCCATTATTGTCACATTATTCTATCCATAAATCAAAAAGACACCACAGTTAATTACACCAGGAATATACCCCAAGAAATTATAGTGGTATTTTCATGCTCCTGATACAACTACGACGATAATTTACCTTACTTTGAATCCAAATAAGTGGAACATCACCTGACAACCCAACCTGACACTTTGCCACCAGTTTGTTTGGGTGGATGGAATGTGCCTCAAATTATCCACATGAAGTAATAGTATATATCTTCACAATGTTATCAAAATTCCTATATATTTCTAAAGAAAATTTAAAAATCGAATTCCAGAGCCAAAATTTCTGTGCTTATTATATATCATTTAGCTTGCAAAAATAATTTCGTGCATTTTATCAAACATATTTTAACAAATCTTCGTCAATTTACACTTTATTTATTAATCCATCATATTTCTTGTTACTAAAAAAATATATTAAACCAGGCAATTCAAACTGGTGTAGGTAATATAAAAGATTTATCGCCAATACGTTTCAGATGTCAATAGAGTAACCATGGCAACCAGGAAATAAACAAACATACATTCCCATCGCTGCCTTGGAAATTACAGTGGAAATAATAATGCCACAAACTGACATTCACAGAGAAACAATATACGTTACTGGTGCGGTCATGTGTTTGTTTCAACCTTTCTGTTTCATTATTCTGGTTGTTATGTTTTTTACCTGTCACTGCCAACAACTAACATTGGAAAAGAAAGGGTGGGGATTAGATTAATTTTGAGAAAGAAATAAGACCTCCTTAGGCCTGGAAGACCGTGTAAGATAAGGGAAAAGGTGATAAAGAGGTGTGACAGCAAGCACGAAAGAAACAAGAGGAAAGAAGAGACAGTTGAAGAGTCCTAGGAGGGAGATGATGTGGTGATGTGGGAGAAGGTAAAACCCTTGGAAGTACTGCCCCACATCAATGTATATGATGATATGTCTGACAGATGACTGAGGCTTCTCTTTGAACCATTCTTCTGGAAATGAGTGGTACAATGGCACATCTGAGTGGAGACACCTTGTAAGGTGACAGTGTGTGACTCCCCAGTAACTAGTCTAGGCTCTGGTCATACCATTTCACTCCCCACCAGCACCTCAGGCTACAGGGCTTGGGGTCCATTCCCCATTTAATAAGGGTGTCAGCTCTGCCTCGGTGGTGAGACAGGCCAACACCCTGTAGGTGTAAGTGACCCATGATAGCCTCATAAGCTTTGAGCTTGTAATCAGAATAAAAATATATTAATGATGTCTTTTTTGTATTTCAGAAAATGGGGTACAGTATATGGTACCCCAAGTAAGTTACATCCTGAACATAGGTCTTTCAGAGTTAAGTTTCATTGAGAAGGAATGTCATCAACAGTGGTTAGTACTTTAAGTTTTTTTTTTTTTTTTACCTCGACAACCGGTTTTCAGCCATTTTCCCCCCATATACCCATGAGCATTCTTAGTATCATCCACATCCCTTTAGGGATAATTATTAAAAAAAAATAATAATACACAAAATAACATTTACTTCTGTATATTTGTAAGTAGTGACAGTAAATGAGTAACTACGAGTACAAGTGCATAACTAACATGGTAGACACAAACAACAATTCAAAATAAAATAATAGCAAAATTTCACAATTTTTGCCTGTAATCTAAACAAATATCTATTTACTACTGAAATACTATCACCTTAAACTGAAGAGCAAATTAAAAATGGCAAGTGCTGATAATTGGTCAGCACTTGCCATGGGTCAAGCCCATCAAGGGGTTAAACCAACCGGTATCACACTGGTTAACTTAGAAAATAGAGGATATATTACTATTTTGATTAGAAGATGCTAAGGTATAATATTATGTCTGGTGTCACCGGGAGAGAAACAGATAGACTGTTTTGTGAGGAAGAGGCAAAAATAGGTGAATTGAAGGAGCTGAGGGTGAGCTTTGTATACATGGTGGAGAAGCGAAACACTCTACTGTAAGATATTGGTAATTACCAACCAGTAGATGAGGTACATACCTTTGACTAAAATTGAGTAAAAATAGTCTCCTTTTTTAAGAAGCATATTACTTATGGATTTATTTCCTTGTTTACCTTTATCTCTGTTGCCATAAGTTACATAATACTTCACTTTTCTTTATTACAAGCACCACAAGATAACAGTCCAATTGTTACTATGCTTGTGGATAAAGTATGCTCCATTTGTAATACACACTCATTGTTAGGAGTTTGTAAAGCTTTTGAAGTTCAGTATAAAATATTTTCACCAATGGGGTTTTATTGGTGCCTCTTACATATAGAGAAAAATACAGAGACGGTAAAAAATAAAATTAAGGACTTACAAGCTGCTATGTATTTGTACTGATCACAAAACCTGGAATTTTCCTGTAAAGCCATCCCATATGATGGGAGCTCCATAGTAAAGTATAGCATCATAGATAAAGTTAACGATAAAATGTCCATCTTCTATAGCCTCTCATTAAAAATTATCATTTACAGTATATCATAACAAGTATTCTTTTTATCACAGCAAAATACATTAGAATGTACCATAAATCAAATATTCATGAGTCATAAAATTTTCTATAAAACTCAAAGCTAATAGCATATAATTTCCTTTGAAGCAAGAACAAAAATTATTGTGTTCTGGCATTAATTTGATTCAATAAGTATGGTAAATACTGTACCAGCAATACATTTTCTATGAAACCTCTGTATCAATTTCATCTAAAACTGATAAAAGTCTGCTTGGTTCACCTGTACTTTGCAAGACTTTATTTTTCTTTTCATCTCTCCTCATTCCTTCTTTCCCCTGGTTATCTCTCTTTTCACCCTTACTCAATACTCTGTCACAGGCATCTCTCACATGCTTATCATCACTGGTACTAAAACACTCAGCGCTCATTTTATCTTTGCTTTTCTGCCCTTCGATCAAACGATCACATTCAGATAAAACTTGAAGGATTTTCTCTTCACTGAGAGAATCTTTGATAGCTGCTCCACCCTCTGTAACATAAGATGACTGTGGAAGTGGTTTACTCTGTGGGTTCTTGTGTGAAGTGCTGCTGCTGCTGCTGCTGCTGCGCGAGGTGGAGGGGCCAGAACGCTTGAAATAATCAGAGATCACACGTGGACATCCCCGAGAATTGTGAGTGGATACCGGTACATCACTTTCTAAGGGTTCTGAAAAGTATTGTAATCTTGTAATAACAGTACAATATTGTATGGTAGCTTACAATATACAGTACTCAATTAGCAATATATTTTATCATTCTAACTATATATCTGATGCTGTGTTCTATCTGGAAACATTCTCCAATAGGTCGAGCCATAACATAAGTCCATTTAAGCAAATTGTAAGAACATCTCTCCCGATTCCTTAGGTCATTGGGTACTCTATGTTGCCAAATGCATAATATTTTGTTCTTAATACATACATATACAAGACTTTCATCCCCTGAAATGGGGGTAACCAAGCCATGTCTGTCAGCACTTCTTGACTACTATATACACAAATTTTTGCACACCACATTTTTACACAGCAGTATGAACCCAGCCACAGTCACACAGCACATACTCTTTTTTAACTTACTGGTTGTGGTGGTTGTTTCTGAGTCTGTGTCAGAGTCATATGCCCTCAGGCTGTGGTATATGTACTGGAAAAAGTCAGACCCATCACCCCAACCTCTTGCACCATGTTGGTTCAGTACTTGTACCAGAGCTCCTGAAAATTTAATGTGAGTGTCAGGTGATACAGTTGGTACTGAGTGAACAACACCAAAATGTAACCTTAAGAATTCTCATGAGAAAGTTTTATTACTATTAATATGCACAGTAATAGTGTGTATCAATCCACAAAGTCAAGTACAGTATTATGGTAAACCACTAAGTAACACTACATAAATGAAACCATTTAAGCAACAATAATAAAAGTAAAAGTAAAACTTTAAATAACAATCTCATATTTCCCAGTATTTAAGCTACTGTTATATACTCACCAACTGTAACATTATTCTCCTTCAAGAATATGTACATAGTAACCAGGTCATCTCTCAGCTTTTCATCACCAAATGTGAAGTATGCCAAGTCTCGCCCAACATATGCACATGCTGCCAGCTGAATTAGTGCCTGTGGAAATAGTACAACATTCTCAGCACCCTCATACAAAAGTAATTTCAATTAACCTGTACCTTCAAATCCTTTACCACTTTCTTTATCCCTGCCACAGCAATGTCTACATTAATATTGATCTTGCCCACTGAACTCCTCCAAAACAAATCATGTTGACATTTTATTTATGACCATTTACTAATACCTCAAAATATTCCTTCAATTTTGCTGTCTATATCTGTCCTCTTCACTCAACATCCTCAGTGTTACTTTTTCTCACAATCTCTCTTGGAGAGATAATACTCCCTATAAATTTAAAATTGACTCAAGGAAGCTGAGTGTTCTATGCAGATTTAACCTGTACTCACAAATTTTTTGGTATGGCACAAAAATGGTCTTCTATCTACCATCTATCTACCATCATCTATCTTCTCCTTTTCTATGAATTATGTTCCTTCAAACACAATGTGCCTAGGAATCTCAAATGAAATATGACATGATTATGGATCACTCTCAATCTTATTAATACTAGCCTTTAGTCGAGGGTTGCCTCTGAAAGCACCACAACCCCAGTTCCCAGTGGCCACTGCAATAGGAGCTCCGGTACTCTTGTCAAGCACACGGAAACCAGCATAAGCCTGAAAAATACAGTATATTGAACTCACAAGAATATTGACTTTTTTCATTATTTTACAGATCTACAACAAAAATATGTTATGTACTGCTGTTACCAAAATTTTACTATTATTATAGAATTAACCTCCCTGGTACTAATGTAAGGTACTGTACAGAAATGTAAAATTAAATAGGAAAGGGAGGGGAAAATATAAAGTGTAATAAAAACTGCAAAAAGAACTGTATAAAGAATTGTAACTCAGAATCTCTTCTGTCAGAGTTATTCTCAGTTGGGGAGCTCCTTGGAACTTGGAAGTAGCAAACCACTGACCATCTTAACCTAGCTATTGATTCAAATACAGCTGTACTCTGGAGTACTATACCTTATTCAGTTCCCTCTTAATGAAGGATTCTCTGTACTGAATTTGAGGTTGTTTGGTGAAGTGTAGGGCATCAATGGCAGTAACCTGGCACAGGCGGCGGCCCCACAGGTCCCTTGGAGTTGTGTCTTGGCATGACCCTCCCCAAATGAAGGTAGAGGAATACCCATTCCCACTGTTGAATTGTTCAACACCTGTACAAAAAGAAAACAAACTATATTAACATCTATACCATAAAATTTCAAACATAATGGAAAAGCAAATGTGGATGATACAAAATTGTGCTAAAGGAATGGCTAAGGAGAGCATCTTGCAAAGAGTGATAAACTGTATACTGCTTTAATATGTCTGAATAGCTCTTGATATTTCATTTTTATTCCAAAACTAAGGAAAAAAGAAAAGAAATATGAGTACTTGTATTAAAGTTTACCTCTTACCTGTAATAATCAGTGCCTCTGTATTATCTAGGACTTGAGTGAAGAGCCGTGAAATGAGGAGTTCTGGTGACAGCACAAAACGAATCTCTTCTTGCACACACCCAAGGCCAAGAACTCCTCCACCCAGGAACCTATAAATATACAGCTGTATTTGCCTACTTCCCAGTCTAATGTTCTTGCACACAAAACTTTCAGTCATTCAAGATTCAAGTACAAAGTGGTTGTACTGACTTTTAATTTAATATCATACCATATACTGTAGTTGGTGTGAGAATTTCCAAACCAAAGGACCATTCTTCAACACTAAAAATTCTAATGAAACAAGCATCTATTAATCTTGTGGGAAAAATTTCAAATATGAAGTGCAGCTTTCCTTACTTGTTTGCAAAATCAACCTGGAGAAGACCCTCAGCTTCTTCAATGAGACCAACTGTGTCAACATGCAGTCTGGGGAGGTGATTGGTACAAGAGAGCCAAGAGGGCAAGTCACTTGTGCTAATATGTTGACGAGTGAAGGTCACATTCCCAGTTGGCTCTGTAATATACATCACTAGTCATAATTTCAAGCTCAACCTAGATAACTGTAACTGTAAAGTAAGCCCAGACTAGAGATAGATTATCCCCTCATATATCCTGACAAGGTAATGTCTTGCCTCTTTAACCATGTCCTTCCTTGGTGTATGTACTGCTGAATGGCAGATTGTGAGCCTCCCTTCAGTTCACCAATGTGGGCCTACTCTCTATACATATCAAAACAGTTACAATAATAAAATGGACAATAATACTTGGATTTCTTTACTTGTCCTAGTTACACATTACAAATAGGAATCCTGAACAATACCTTTTATGGTAATCCTTCGGAAGTAGTTGATGATACATTTCAATTTTTCCAAGGCCCGTTTTTCTTTGTGGAAGAATAACCTGAAAAGGCAAGAAGAAATTCATTGTACAGTACTAGTTCTGGTATCACCAGTAACATTTTTCAGTCCTAAGTATTTTAATTTAGTCCATAAAATTACAGTTATAGTATAGTTTCTATGTCAAAGACAGCCCTTATTGAAAGATACATCCCTACCACTAGAAAAAAATCCTTCAATTATGAAAATTGGTAATAAAAACTATGACCAAAGGTAAACTGTTACACTCTGTTGTGAAAAGACTGCCTTCCTCAAATTATTAATATAATGCTTTGAACATAATGTTATCATGTGCTAACAAAGTTGCAGGATGATGTGCAGTTTTTGTCTGCCAAATCTGGGTGGTGCTGTCTACCCCTACTACCTTAAACATAGTTACAATTTTCTTGTTAAGGGCAACTATCATCTAAATGGGAATTTATATAATCATAACTCACCTATTGAAGTTGATGTCTGGGTAACTAGCATACTCTGTTTCACTCCCTTTTGCATTTCTTCGAGGAAAGGTACAGAAAAAAGCATTGGCTAACAGGGATGCAATCTGAAAAAAATTACATTATCATTCATATCATAACTACTTTACACATACTGTAAATGCAATGCTATTAGCATTGTTAGTGCAGTGAACTTTGAAGGATTCTTACAAGTGTCTACCCCTTAACACTCTCCCAAACTTCATGAACCCAGCCCTGCTCCTAACCCAGGGTAAATAAAGTAGTCAGTTTACTTTATAAAATGATTACAGTAGTGGGTGGGTGAGAATAAATATCTGGGGTCAACTATTCAAAGTAATTGAAAGTGTAGCTGGGAGGTGAAGAAGTAAGTGCAGGCTGGGTGGTGTGATTGGAGAAAAGTGTCAGGAATGATTTACAGTACAAGGGTACAGTATCTGCAAAACTAAAGGGGAAAGTTTATAAGCCAGTAGTGAGACCAGTTACAGTATGTTGCATGACAGGTGGTGGTATTGACAAAAGGACTGTATTCAGAGCATAATTTGTCTGTGCAACACCACCTTTAGCATTAGCAGTGGAATACTGGGCAAAAGCAGTATAATCAAAGAAACACCACCTAAACTCATACATGCCTGACAATAGTAATTATGGGATTACAGTACATACAGTGCCTCAGCTGGACTGTAAACTTAATATTTTTGCTCAAATGGCATTACTTTCCATAATCAACAAACATTCCACACAAGTGAAAAAAAGGAAGTTAAAATTTACTTATGAAACTCTACTTCTAACTTACCTGGAGTTGTGAGAATGTAACTGAATGAGTGGTGTGCTTGGTAAGAAGTGGTGGTGCCTGTGTTACTAGTTGAGGAAGTCGAAGAGCTAGGCTGGCTATCGCTGGTAGTGTGTTGTGAAAAAAGTGCTCACTCTCTTCCTCTTCCAGCTCCTAATGACATAATACCGTCAGTTAATAGGAGAATAAATAGTGTTGTTTGGCAAAACAAGTAATATATAATAAAAACCAGCTGCATGCTTAAGTACACTTAGATGATCAATATTGATGTGAATTTATGCTCTACATAGCCTACAGGAGATGGAAGGAAATGTAACCAGCAACCAAGGTCAGGGAGAGAAATAAATATCCAGTAATTTCCTTGATTCTCTAACACTTTGTCAGGGGTACCTCCCTGGGGGTGCTGTCTGCCTCTAATACCTACAAAGTTGTTTCATTTATAATACTGTACATTTATTTCCAAAGACATCAATTTTTACTTAAAAATTTAACATACGATAGCCCATTAATAACTTACTCTCTCTAAGAGATATTGAAGTCCTCTAAACTTCCACTTTGATGCATATCTTGTGTTGTACTCCAGCACTACCTTCTGAAAGTCCTCCACACTACTCATATCTCTGCATAGTGCCTGACAGATCACTGACCACCGAGATACAATCACATCACTGTTCTGTGGCAAAAAATAAAAACATTAAATAACCAGAAATAGTTATCACACTGCATTGAAATTTTGGCCCACCCAATAAGGTCATTGCTCCCCTACCACCCTACTTGTCACATATGGCTCCCTGCAACTTCTGTTTTCCTTTACCCCAAGATAAATTCAATCTGAATTGTTACTGTTTTAACACCATGGAGAAGATCCAGCAAATATCGCATAAAGAACAGAAATTCCATGAAGCATATCAATCATGGCAGAAGCACTGGGAGTGGTGTACTGCTGCATAAGGAGACTCCTTTGAAGTGGATGGCTGCCAAATTTGTGTTGGGTACGTTGTCTGCTGTTTATATGTGTTGTCCTGGAACATTATGATTACACCTCTTACTGTATTATGAGAAGGTCGTGTGTTTCTGTGTCATCTGTCAGTGATTAGAGGAATTCATTGGATAGAGAAGTTCAACTATAACAGTACATTTATCCTACCCACACACAACCTTACCTTGGAGAGAGGATATTGACTCCTTGGTGAACAGGGCATGCGGACATGATGCTGGTCCCAAACATCAGTATAGGAAGTGGGGTGTGGAAGAGCAGGGCCTGAGGTGGATAAGGGTAGCTTCACCATCACTGTGTGGGTCGGGCTGGGGCTGACAGAGGGCAGATTTAGGTTGGTGCTGCTTAATGTTGTGAGTGAGGAAAGTGGACTTCCTCGCCAATGTACCTGTAACAATCATTTCAAAAGCAAGCTGTTAGAGGTTGTGCTCCCATAGTAAATCTCCTATAAAAAAACCATGACCATTACCACAAACCCAGATTTCTCCTAAATAATGCAATTTAGAGGCTTGAAGCACAAGATAAAAGAATAAAATACTGTAAAGTATGAGCAAAAAGTAACAATTAAAATACCACGCACAAAAGAATGTCACACAGCTTTACATATTCCTGTCCAGTACAGGCAGTCCCCAATTTAAGAATATAATTGCTTCCAAAACGTCTTTCATAACTCAGATTTTTTTGTTAAATCCAATTTTACTGCTCACTTAAACATATCACTGTATACACCAGATGGACCGTGTGCTTTCCATCTTTCATTTCCATGTTTCTATTTCTATTACATGCCTATGTATTCAAATCAATATCCTTACAGTATCTGTTTTAAAATCTCACCTCTTGTTCACCCATCTTAGTTCTGTTGTCAGTGTCTTCATCCTCAAAGAGATCAGGAGAGAGCTGGTGGGTTGAACTAACTGCTTTGGAGGAGGATGGAACAGTTGCCTTTATCCTCCTTTCAGCTGCACTGGCCAAAATGCTGCGTAGGTTAGATGCTTCCTTACACTTTTCATGTCCATTCTTCTCCTGAGAAATAAGTACCCATTAAATAAAAAATAATAATAAATTATGCATATTTCCCATCAACTGCTTAGAAGGGAGTAGGTAAATACAGTCTATAGCATGATGTGACTGACATAGAAATAGGTAGGATAATCTGGATCTGTGTTTAACAATAAAGAATGGCCAGAAGAGCATACTATACCCTGTGAATATAATTTATTGGGATAGTATTACAGAGCCATGTTATTGTATAATTAAATGTAATGCACTGATATATTCACCAGCAGATGGAGCATGTTTTAACCCCTGACTTACAAAATGTGGTAATCATCAGACACAGTCCAATTTGTTTTTCTTTTTGCCTTCTGATGCAACTTTCTTTCACTTTATGCTTATATAAATGAGGAAAATATGTGATGATATTTGGTTAAAAGTACAGTACCATACAGTACAGTACATATTTTTGAGGATATTGTTTATAGTACAGTACAGTACAATGAAATATTAATATACCATTTGGGTTGATTTTTTGGGAGACTTCCTGGGAGTAACTTTCTTGTAGAGTTTATGAGAGGATGAATTTCCTTGTCCTTTGCCCTCCTTTCCCTTGTTATCAGCACTTCTCCTGCCTCCTCCTCCTCCTCCTCCTCCTCCTCCTCCAGATTCATATTTCTCCATTACTTCATCATACTCATCTTTATTCTTCCTCTTGTGGCTCATTTCCAACTGTCCTTTTTCTAAGTCTCTGCTTGTCTTCTCAATATTTTTTTCCATCTCTTTATTAGAATGATTTTCAATTGACTTTTGATGCTCTCTGCTTGGAGAGTCTTCCTGCTGTTTCTTTGTTCCTGTAGGTTGCATGTTTATTGCTGTTTGTTTATCAGGTAAAGATGATTCAAGGTCAATGCATTCAATGCTAGACTCAATAACTTGGGAGCTATTGGAGCTGCCCTCACGGGTAGGGGATATCTCTTCACCTCTTTTCTTACAACCTAAAAAAACAGGTACAAAAAGTTAATGTACTGGTACAGTACCTTATCATTCAAACAAAGAAAATAATGTCAAATTTTGTTGTCAATACAGTACATGTACTCACCAAAAATATTTATATAGACTCCAAAACAAATATACTGTATGCTACATTAAACATTTATAATTAAGTACCCCAGTACTGTACTATTTTATGAATGATTGTCTACTTCAAGCTGCACTAGGAGAGAGAAAGAAATTATTACTGTAACCCATGTTCAATATACAATTCTAGGTCTGCCATACAAGTAAAGTAGTAACAGTAGCAGTTCACAAACAATATAAATAACAGAATACAGTAATTGGAAAGCCTTTTCTTGGCTCAGAAGTGAAACTGAACACATAATTCTCATAATCAAAATAATTACACATTCTTGTCATATTATTTCATACTTAAGGGGGTAGTATAGTGCTGGTAAATCTGAAGCAACAGAATTCTCCAAACTATTCCAAGCAACAAACCACCTTTCTTTTTGATGGTATGGTCCTGTTTCCTGGTATACTTTGGAGGAATCAAGGTGATCCAAAATATCACGTGTATACTACCCCCTTAAGTACAGGAACTGGAAATCTATTCTCATCCAATAGTACCAATTATTAATACTTCTAAGTATTACTGACGATACCACTGGTAGAAGTACCGGTGGTATAACCTACTTCTGCAGTTAGCTATACATCACTGAAATAAATTAGTTCTGCCAATATAACTTTAAGGATGTGTTAGTACATACAGTTTTTCAGTATGTTAGTAATATGCAAGAAGAGTCATAGCCTACCTTTGCTAGTTGAAGGCATAAACATATCTATTAATGATACCTGCCGTAATTTCTTCTTTGGTGGGTATTCAGACATCACTTAGTGACAACCTGAAAGCATCATCCATCTATAAACATTATATTTATCTTAACTATTACCAAAATGACATTATAAACTTACATTCAACCAGTATAAACCTGAACCTGAAAGCAATTCTTCATGCATCAATCAACAACTAAATGAAATGGAAATGAGGAAAAATTTCTGCCCTATAACAAGTACTGTACTGTACTGTACCAGATATATATCGGTACTTTCATCATTGTAAATATTTACTGTAAATAAAATAATACAATGATGCAATTGAAATAAACTTGTTTTCATTGTACTGAATAATCACGTTAAGAAGGGATATCACAGATTCTAGTGAATCCAGATACAAAATTTTAATTTGTATTTGCAAATCTATGTACGACCCATCATATTCAAAACAAAAGGTTGGTAGTCAGCGATACCATGACAATTTATAATTATTGTACATTATGAGAAAACCTATCGGGTGACGTGATCAAAACAATGACCGACCCAAAGCCATCTTCTCTTCAATATTAGTCACTGAGGTAACCCCTGGATGAAGCAAAACATATACCGTACATGCATGCCTTACAAAAACAAAACCCTAAATACTTACTCACGGAAATTGATCAAACTCAGAGTATTAACTGCACATGCCTTGGTGAAATCATACAAACTTTACAGTGAAATTCCACAACAAAGCAACAATCTGTCCATGCATTGCACACACCTTATAATTTATCATACCTGTACATCCTAACTAATCTGTTGTCACCATGTCTCAAATTTACACTCCAGCAATGAAGTACAACTGAGATTATTATAAGTCACTCAATGAAACAACCTTCCTTCTGAAGTTCTGATGTAAACTGACCAGCAGGCAAACTGATATGCCACACTCAGAAATATTACACCACCTTAACACACTCAGAAATATTACACAATCTTTACACTCAGAAATATTACACCATCTTTACACAATATTGCACAATGTTAAGAAGGGGAGATTATTTTTATGTGAATTGGAAGGTCGCTGATTCCTCCAAACTTTTATTTTTATATAAGTTATGGATAAAGTTTCTAAGTACGCCTCCTAACGTAATGTATTTTAATGAGTAAGCAAACATGTAGTTCATATTATACACAATACCGTCATGAAGGTTTCAGTAGTCTTCCATTTCACCAACAAGTTAATACTCCCTTAACATTTTAATTAACTATACTATACTATAGGATACTCTTACTTCATCAACGTAGTATTTTTTCAGTCAGTCGTAGCTACGGTGTTGTTTTCAGGACTACAGTGTATATTCTTAACTGCACCTGACTTATCTCTTGTTAATACTGTGTGTGTGTGTGTGTGTAAATTGGTAGTTACAATGTTAAATACACTGGGTGTACTATAAACTCATAAATACTATTATCTTATTTACTGGTACAGCTGCTGGGCGCCAATCGTCATGGCAAACAAATCATAACACAAACCAACACTTTCGACAATACACAATTAGTCGGCTCTATCTTGTCACTTGTTAATTTGTGTGTAGATATATTTATTGATTAATGAGAAAGTGTCCCTATAATCTTGATGTAGTCATACCAGTGCCCGAATCACTTACTGGTAGGGTTTCTCTTTATATACACTTTAGCCGAATGAATACTCTCTGCTGAGTGACATTATTATTGAAAAAAACAAACAAAAAACAGAACTATATAATATTCTGTATGGAGCATTATAGAGGGTGATATATACGAAAACTTTTGCATCATTGGTTGGCTGACGCAGGGATAGCCTACGTGATGTTATGGCTGTATGGGGGAGATGAAAATGAAAAAATAGAAAGCCTAATAAGCACAAAGTAAGCTGAGTTTGGATGGAGTAGAATGGTTTCTGGTGGTAGGCGTAGTTTTTGATGGTATGAGTGTGTAACTGGCAGAATGTGAAAGTAAGATGCAAAGGGAAGGGGAAGGGTGGTGGTTGAGTTCCATGGTGCATATAAAAGAGGGAAACTGAAAGCGAGTTGTCTCGATAGATTTGGGAAGCACACTACCGGAATGTCGTACTCTTATTAAGTGTATATTCCCGCTCTTTTTTTAATGGTAAATGCCATTGAGTCTGTAAGCTTTGATCTGTGTTTTCATCATTCCTTGTGTATCCTGTGAGTGATTGTTGTGAATGTTATTTACTCAAAGACAGATAGCACAAGTAGCTACTGCTTAATCAGTTACCTCGATTGAAAGCTGACATTATGCATTGTTCCTTCTGCCACATTTTCTTGAAGAGTTTCTGTAGGATTCCTCCCGCATTTCTGTATCTTCTACTCATGCAGCTATCTATGTTGGAGTCTCATTTCATAGTCCCTTAATTGAGAGCATCAAAAACAGAACCATTTTAATTCTACCTCTTCCTTATAATTTCTTCAGCATCTCATTGACACTTCTCCCACATTCTTCCCAGCACCTTAGTCATGCATATCATCCACCAGAATTATCATCATCTTCCCCCTTTTAAATCTTCCCAGACCTTCACCATCTCGTCCCAAAAAAATTTCATTCCATTTTCCCCGTCTTCCCATCACCAGATGGAAGAGGCTACTGAACTGACTACCTGAATATAAAGGGTGCCTAGGTCAGAAAATATTTAGAGACACTGTGGTAGGAAACTCAATAAACATACATCAGCTACCTATAAAATAATAAAATAATCATGGCTAGGATAAATGAAACAACTAATGTATTCTAAACCTTGAGATTCACGTGGGTGCAAGACACACTCACTCCATAATATGAATAGAATAGATATATATACATTCTGTTGGATCAGTTAACTCCCGCAGTAGGAAGCGGTATACATATAGGACGGACTAGAGACATAACGTTGGGATAAAGGTAGTATATCCGTAACCATTCTGGCCAGTTCTGATTCCTCCTTATAAATGTCACAATAGCTTACAGGAGGCCTAAGGTAGTAATGAGGTAATGTGTTTCATGTGACAGTTTGGAGGAATCAGTGACATTCATTCTGCTGACAATACCAAAGGTCCCTTTATTAAACACTGTTTTAATTACATACTACACGAGTTGCCCTGAATCTGGTACAGTGTATATTATTCTCTACTCTACACTCGGTCATGGGACACTGTTGGTTACATGTGCTTCTCATATACATTCATCCGGAAGGGTTGGGCAACGCTACACGAAATATAAACTCATTTAATCTTATCTGATAAAAACTCATAATAGATGCGTTCCCTGCAGGTCCCTGTTACTTACAACACTAATAAATACAAAACCGTGATTCCTACACACACTGACTTGGTAAGTGTGATGTGAACTCGTTAAAATGTTTGGTCTGTGTGTTCAGTATTTTCGTGAACAAGGTGTAAAAGTGAAACTGCAAGCAATTGTACTTACACCCATACCTTGTTTTTTTGTCTGCTTTATTCTTGTCATTAAAATTCTCTTGGTATTCATAAAATATTTAATGTATCAATATTTAATTCTTCCTTATGTATAATTAATTGCCTTTGGATAAAACTAAAACTTTGTATATAAAATTACTCTGACTACTCACATGTACCTTAACAGTGAATTGTAAAAAACACTGTTTACTTTGCACGTGTAATGGGCGGTAACACCATTATAATTATAGGTTAGTATGTAAATGAAGTGACACTCAGCTCCCTTGTGTCAGGCAGATTGTGACACCGGCAATGTTGGCACACACTAACAACTGCTGGACCACCAAGTTTACCTCTACTGTAAAATGTCTTCTTGCGTAAGTCAGATCAATTAATTACATTAGGTATAATAGGTCTTATGTCTGGTCGTTTGTCCGTCTATATTTGGCTATACTATAGAGTAGAACCTCTATAGGGAGCTAATTACTTTGGTCAACATCGGTAACTTGGCACGGAAAATAGAGTACAATACTCATAGGGTATATATATGTAGGGTATATGTAGGGTATATCAAGTATATATAAGTAGCGCTGATCTCCGAGGTCGATGATAAAATATTGAGTTACTGACATACTCACACACGGGTGTAGCTTTAAACTCTACGAAAAGTTCACACTTTACTCTGTGCATAGGGAGCCACACGTTAGAGAAGAAAATACGTGATGTCGACCTCAGAGATCGTAAATAAGTATACTTAAACCAGGATAAATATAATTAGAGTATTTGCTTTTTTGGCCCTGCATAATCCCGGTTACCCTTGTATGTATATAAAATACAATAACTCTCCACTAACAACAGAAAGGTGAAGTGAAGCAGCTAAACCTTTCGAGGCGAGTGTTTTCTCATCACCTGAAATTAATCATAGTTTTTTTTTATAAGCAAAATGTAAATAAAAAAATCCATAACGCTTCACTGCCAACAGTGAGTTAATAGAGGTACCTGTAGCTTTATTGTTTCAGTGCTTGTTATAATACAGTACTTATTTATACTGTTCTTTGGTTGAATAGAACTGTTCATCGTTGTTTTGATTAAATCTCAAATATAATACTAACACTATAAGGATTAAAGTTGTCCTGGACTCAGCTTAAAGGCACAACATGAATACAATACAATATAACTAAGATGACGCAAGGCGACAATCTTGCTGAGTCCCTTAACCTCGTGCACTGGGCATAGTTACCCAACATTACCCACACCAGTCTACTGCTGAACTGAAGCCTCTCCAAACCTTTACAGACAGACAGACAGACAGACAGGTGAAAACATAAATATGTCTACTTTGTTAGAAAAGTTAAAACTCGTATAACAGAACTACAACGCAACTGCATCAATTCTTTTGCCGATAAAACCAGCAGCGTTCGTCGTCTGATACAAAAAGTTGTTGGTCCATTCGATGTATTAACGTATGTACAGTCACGGCATATAATCCTTGACCAGATTTCCCCTCACACCAGGCCTGATCAAGGACTATGTGCCGCGACTGTACTTCAGAATGTATTGAAACTAGTACCTTGTGTTTAGGTATGCACGCAGAGGCTTCTCGTTAGATACAAGGCTCGAATAACTAACTAACAGAGAGGGAATCTTGCGTGCCTGTAGTTCAATATTTAAATAGAATACATACAGTTACTCACCTATGGAACTGTTACTCTCGCTGGTACTTCAGTCCATCGTGTTTGACTAGGAATACGGGCCCAAAGTAATTACATTGAATATGATAGCAATTTTGTGTCACCTTGATGTGCACAAAAGGATAATAAATACTGGAAAAAATATCTTAAAGCGGCGACTGACTCTGGACTTACAATATATTTTCCACAACCGAGAGGACTGTGATAAATTAACATCGTGCATGGAGCTATGCAATATTTTTTTAAATTTTGGGTTTTGTTTTGCCATCCGTATAATTAAAGGGTTTAAATGTTTTGTACAAGTCACGTTCGAAAAATAGACTGTCCTAATACTTGATACAAGGTCACGTCAGAAATACTTGACTATCCAATCCATATTATTGTTTTGGTAGCCGAAATATTCATTATAATCATGGCAAATCATGTATACCCTCTGTACCTAACCAGGATGTCCGAATACGTAACACTGTAATCAAATATCACTACAGTCCACTGTCTAAATCCGCTTCAGTCAACTTTGCGTTTGGTTTAACCTTTTAATATTGCCTTCTGACTTAGTTTCCTTTGATACACTATAAATAACTAGTTGGACATGTAATAATTAATGTCTGTCAGTTGCCATCAAAAGAAGATTCAACACTACTTCAAATCATAATTATTACACACGTAGGAATGAAGTCAATTTTTACTGCCGACTGTACATGCAGTGGATATCGTCATTCACCTGCACTTGAATAATTGTATCATTCTGTGAATCTTATTACAAAAAATATATGTGTTGTTGAATTAATGTTTTCATGGTATAGACAGAGCAGTCATCATCACTGCTGCTAACACCATTGACACATTGGCTAAAATATCACAGTTTATATAATAATAATAATTATTATTATTATTATTTTTGCGGTTATGAGTTTTGTGTTGGAAAAAGTTCCTAAAGAATTTTTGTCTTTTGTTTATCATTACCACTACACTTGAGAAGGAGTGGATATATACAGTATATTATATACTGTATATAAACAACACAACACTAGATAAAATGTAGTCCATAGATTCTTTATAAACAAATATTATTATTATTATTATATACTCCAGATTTATGGTGTAGAAACCTCGTCACGTGTTGTCTGGGAACTGTAGTCTTTCTATGGTATTTTGTGTAGCAGTTCCGTTTGCTATGGCGAGACACAGTTGTTGGTCTCTGTAGTCGCCCCAGCCACCATTCCCCTTCTTGGTTTTGCCTGAGCTGCGGTGTGTGGATTGCAAGATCAGGGTTTTAGGGAACAGGTACTGACTGACGGCTTTGAAACGATTGTGTGCCACCATAACCTCGGCACCCACGTCACAGCTCTTCTTTTTAACATGAGTCCCACTGTATAGATAACACAGTCATTATATTAGCAAAGAACAACATAAATTGCCTAACTACTTCTTAAAGGGACAATTTATATTATACTTATAGTACGTTAGAGCCTCTTGATTCCTCCAAAATATGCTGTGAAACGGATCAACAGGTGACCAAAGATAATGGCGTCCTGCTGTTGCTTGGAATAGTTTGGAGGAATCAGTTGTTTCAGATTTATCAATACTGTACTTCCCCTTTAAGTATACAAAAGGAAAAAGTTAAGAAGTCATACTAACTCATATTTGTCTGATATTCACAAGCTTCCCACCATCATAGTAAGATTAATGATGATGATGATAATGATAATGATGATGATGATGATAGTAATGACAACGACGATGACCATGATGTTGATGATAATGATTCAGTGTGTCAGCACTCACCAGCTGCCGACGTGTGCCACCCTGGAGAGTCTGATGGAGAACATGGGTATCCTAGGTTTATGGCAAGTCTGTACGAGGGAAGTCATGGTCCAGTCCCAGTTGTAGTCATCAAAGTGGCAGAACTGACGGTGACATTTACGAAGTGTCCACCAGGCTGAGGCGTCCAAAGCAAACCCCATGTTGTATTTAGTTACCCACCAGTCACCACGCTCCACCTGTATATAGAAAAAAAGGGGCATCACACTCACACCAAATAGATAAACAAATAAATTAATATTATACACTTTTAGGGAGTAGCCTACTGTACCATCCTGTGAGTGAATTTGAGACTATACTGATTCCCTTAAAGATAATTCATGCCACTAAATAGATACCATACTTATATACAGGAAGGTAAACATATAACATTTTCCTAGTAGAATTTGAAGTATAATTAGAGGAAACAACACCCATAACTTCCATACATAAATTATATTACACAAAATAACTCATATAGGAAGATAGACATAGACATTTTCCTAGCAGAATTTGAAGGATAATTAGAGGAAACAACAGCCATATATTAGGTCTTACTATCAAACGGAAACATGACTTTCGTGTACGTTCTGTAATCTGATTTTCCCACGTACCCACTGAAAGAGAATAAAAAAATGTATACAGGTGTTAAGTTCACACGGGTTCACACTCCACTCCTACACATTATTAACAAAATCCTTGCCACATTCTCAAGTATCAATCTTACCTTCAGTATAGTCATTGTTTCCTTGAGAGACTACTTGATATACTTAGGTTTTTATACTAAACATACGTCCATCCCAACACCTATATAGTTCTTACCTACTGTTGCATTCATTTACTAAACACACATCCATTCCAAAACTTACAAATATTTTATACACTGCTGCTGTATTCATTTACTAAACACACGTCGATTCCAAAACTTACAAACATTTTATACACTGCTGTTGTATTCATTTACTAAACACACGTCCATTCCAAAACTTACAAACATTTTATACACTGCTGCTGTATTCATTTACTAAACACACATCCATTCCAAAACTTACAAACATTTTATACACTGCTGCTGTATTCATTTACTAAACACACGTCGATTCCAAAACTTACAAACATTTTATACACTGCTGTTGTATTCATTTACTAAACACACGTCCATTCCAAAACTTACAAACATTTTATACACTGCTGCTGTATTCATTTACTAAACACACATCCATTCCAAAACTTACAAACATTTTATACACTGCTGCTGTATTCATTTACTAAACACACATCCATTCCAAAACTTACAAAATTTTTATAGACTGCTGCATTCAATTTATTGTAGTTGCCGAGGGTGAGAACGAGACAGTCCTTACAGAGTGTTGGCTGGAGACGGACCATGAGGTGTAGTACATGTAAGAGGTCCGGGGCCAAGTAGTGGTCTTCCTCCAGAAACACCACATGACCACTGTAGCTCTTCCCAGTCACCCGTAGACCTTCAAACACCCTGAGACATAACGTATGGGTAGAGAGATAAAGCAGAAACTGTAGTACAGTATACGAGAAAAATACAATTAATAAACGAACTGAATATTTAATGATACTGATTCCTTGAAACTGCGGGCCATTAAACAGATTCCTTACAACTAGAATCAGATTGAATTTTTTTTTCAATTTTGTTGAGGAACTTAACAGCCACCATTTTGTATGACTAAAGTTCAAAATGCAACAGGGTATGCAAAAAAAGAATAAATAAAATAAATAATAATAATAATAAATAAATAAATGAATAATAATAATAATAATAATAATAATAATGGATTGTGATAATTTTTTCTGTGTGTGCATCAATTTTACTTTCCTAAAATCACCACATAGACATTATTCCCATTCAGTCTACTTCTCATTACAAGGAAATATCAGATAACACTCCAAAGAAATAAGGGTATAATTCAACTCAAAGGTTTGCATGATAACAATTATTCTTGACATGAATGAAAGGGGTGTCAGCTGGTATAGGGAACCAATTACTGTGTTACAATGAATAATGGAGTAATCTGTTGCAGGAGAATTGGAGGGTTATTGATTCCCCCAAACTACGCCACGAAACGGCCCATACCTTAGTATCATCAATCAGTGATCAGTTTCGTATCAAGGTTTGGAGGAATCAGCAGCACCTCCAATTCTTGCACGTATAGTTTTGTCCTCTAAAGCTTTACCTATACAATGTAACCTATATCCTGGGTACAGTGTTTTGAAGCCAGAAATGCCGATTGTAATAAGGGAATGGGCGAGAAGTAAGAGACAGCAGTAAGGGAGAGACTTTGCCTGATGTGAGGAAGGCAGAAATGAGACAGACAAAAGTGAGGCAGTCAGCTATAGGAGTGAGGCAGCGAAAAGGGAGAGAGACTGAGCCAGAAGTGAGGGAGTGAGTCAGAAGTGAGAGGAAGTTAAAAGCGACGGAGGGAGCCAGCAGGACGAAATGGAACGATGCGGGGACCAGACCATACTCGGGTACATCCACTTTAATACAATGCAAGATTACTGACCCGTGTGCTATAACACTAAAAAAAAAATTAGATATTCAAAAGAGGATTACAATGGTTGCCTGGAAACCCATAACATGATAAATAAAGCGATGGTGAAGCCTTGTTGTTTCTGGAACCCCTATAGCTTATGTATATACTGTGTTCTGCAGCCAGTGTGTCCAGTTGTAAGTGTCAGGTTGCAAGTGCTTTTGGAATCGGGTTACCAGCATGTGGCGAGGTGTGGTGAACACAGAGAAGGTTTGGTGTCGCTCTAGCCAGGCAGTCGTGTGTGTGTGTGTGTGGGGTCCTCTCTTTACACACACACACACACACACACGTGCCTCCCCCTCTGCATAGGAGGCTCATACTCTCACTCTCTCTTTCTCTCTCTCTCTCTCTCTCTCTCTCTCTCTCTCTCTACATATATCCATCTATTTGTCTGTCTGTCTATCTATCTATCTATCTATCTATCTATCTATCTATCAATCTATCTATACCGTTGCTTTTTAACATTTTATAGCAATGATCCACATTCATGGTGCCTGCAGTAGTCGGTCGACCCAAGCATTTCATTCGATATTATCCAGAGCATTACCCAACGACGATCAGCATATATACTCGGGTACATACACCGATTAACTCAGGGATGAAACATGTATGAAAATGTATGCACTTTCTCCCTGTATGATGTACAATCCCGATGCAAACTTCTTTTTACATTTATATTTCAAAGCACATCAAAAGTGATACAGTATATTATCATCTGTCAGGTCATAATCTCTGAAACTGGAGATTTATTGGAAGCTGTACTGATGCATACACTTGCATTTACTACAGAAACCACACATATATATAAATGTTCTGTACATATTAATATACTATTGTAACTAGATTATTATAAGTATACACTCATCATCACAGCTTCATTTGATCTAACAACACACACACACACACACACACACACACACACACACACACACACACACACACACAAACCCCCCCCCCATGCACCTGTATTACACACCTGTGCAATTTCCACCACCAGTGATGTTTGATTTGGGTGAAGGCAGCCTCTCGAAAGTGTCCATAAGAATCTGGCCAGGCACGGTTCAGGCAGGTCAGAGCTTGGTGTCTGTGGGTGAGAAGACAAGACTTAGTGTGAGACAGGTGTGGTGTGTGGGATAAATGTAGTGTGAGACAGGTGGTGTGTGAGACAGGTGTGGTGTGAGACAGGTGGTGTGTGGGATAGATGTAGTGTGAGACAGGTGTAGTGTGAGACAGGTGTAGTGTGAGACAGGTGGTGTAGTGTGGGACAGGTGGTGTAGTGTGAGACAGGTGGTGTGTGAGACAGGTGTGGTGTGAGACAGGTGGTGTGTGGGATAGATGTAGTGTGAGACAGGTGTAGTGTGAGACAGGTGGTGTGTGAGACAGGTGGTGTAGTGTGGGACAGGTGGTGTAGTGTGAGACAGGTGGTGTGTGAGACAGGTGTGGTGTGAGACAGGTGGTGTGTGGGATAGATGTAGTGTGAGACAGGTGTAGTGTGAGACAGGTGGTGTGGTGTGAGACAGGTAGTGTGGTGTGAGACAGGTAGTGTGTGAGACAGGTGGTGTAGTGTGAGACAGGTGGTGTAGTGTGAGACAGGTGGTGTAGTGTGAGACAGGTGGTGTAGTGTGAGACAGGTGGTGTAGTGTAAGACAGGTAGTGTGTGAGACAGGTAGTGTGTGGGACAGGTGGTGTGTGGGACAAGGATACAGTATGAACCACCACAAACTTTATTTATCACCTCTCATCATAATTCACACTATAAATGTCTCAAAATGCCTCCCTCCACCTCCCAACAATACTACCATCACCACACCACCATCACCATTGTCGTCACTCCCATCATCCAATCATCATTACCCCATGTCTCCTTGTATCTACGTCTCCTACCCCATCAAGAAAAAAAAATCTAATAATAAAAAGTAATGAAAAAAAATAATGATAAAAAAAATATATATATATATATAAAGAGAGAGTAATTGCACCAGCCCTTATCCAACTTCACCCTGTCCCACCTAACAATCAATCAGCACCACCCACCACAACACCTTCCTACCTACCTACCTACCCCTTAACATTCCAGGGACAGTCGCGGGGGTCACGTCCAGGGAAAGTGAAGGGATGGAGTTGGATGGAGAAGGGGAAGAAAATCTGCATCACCCTAAACTCAGTGATGTTCCTGACAAAGTTGTTCATGCACTCGTCCCAAAAGTCGTGACTGAAGATGACCAGGGACTCGTTGATGCCCCTCACTGCCTTCATACTCTTCACCAGGTGTGCTAGGTTCTCCAGCCGTCTGTGTACCTGTAAAATAATAACAATAAGAGTAGTAGTAGTAGTAGTAGTAGTAGTAGTAGTAGTAGTAGTAGTAGTAGTAGTAGTAGTAGTAGTAGTAGTAGTAGTAGTAGTAGTAGTAGTAGTAGTAGTAGTTGTTGTGGTTGTTGTTGTATGCAAAGATTATAAAAGGTATATAACTTCTTTCCTAAGTAATATATATGTTATGATTAACACCAGGTAACATAATATAATAGGCAAATGGTGTTTGTTAAAGCGTTGACTCACCTGCACCAAGAGGATGCTGGTGTTATTAAGGACGGGGCCATAGCGGTTCACGTTGTATATCTTCTGCAGCTTATTCTCTGCCTCCAGCTGCTTCTTGATCCTGGCGATGTTCTCTTTGGTGAGCGACACCTCCTTGGAGTCCACGTCATGTGACACTCCACGATTTAACACCGTTACTTTACCTCCCTTCTTCGGTGCTGCTTTGCTTGCAGAGCCGCCACCTTTGCTTCGATCCAAAGACAAGGCCCCCCTCTGCTTAGGTTTGGGAGCTGTCTTGTCAATTAATGGTTTTAACTTGGCATTTTTTACAATGTCTTTGGTGGGCGTTGGTAATTTAATGTCTCTTGGTTTTGCCATTGTTTTATGTTGGAGTTTGATATTCATCACAGCATCTGTATTACTGGTGCTGACCTCCTTGCCGTCTTTTAAGATATTAAGTTTAGCAAATAGATTTTTTTTTTTTATCGCTTGTATCGTATGTTTTGGCTGTGATGTATTTGTACTAAATTGATTACTATGACCATCTCTCTTTGTACTTGATTTTGGTTGGGATGAAGAACTTTTCCTCATCACAGTTGCAGATTCATTCTTATTATTTAATATAGTAACAGCAAGCGTCTTATTTATTATTTTTTGCATATTAATTGATTTTAGAGGAATAGTCTGTTTGGCATTCGACTTGGCGTGTATATTTTTTTCACTAACTCTGGTACCGTTTATCGAAGTCAGTGTTACAGCATTACGTGTTTCGTTGAGAGTCAAGATTCCCTTCATCTTGGAGTAATTCTGAGAACCACTATTTTTGGGGAAGGCACGTAAGTGACCAAGAGTCTCGTTACCCCACCATGGTGCGTATCCTCCACCTGTCTCTGCCGAGTCCAACATTCGTAGTTCCAGCTGCAGTTTGACTGTCATGCAGATGAAGAGCAGTGCCACCAGGACTCTCCGCAACTCCCGCCGCCACCGCATCATGAACACAGAGACGCGCATGTGCCGGAGGAACTCTGCCGAAAGATAAAACAACTGATATTGAAGTTCTGTGCATAATATTTGACATGCAGATCTGTTTACTTTAAGTTGTCTCCACTTACAGTCACCCAGCCACTGAGAATGAGTCTCCTATACACTCCTCTTTGTCCTGACTGACCACCCCTACATGTCCACACCTGGCCTAACACCAATACAGGTCCTAAATCAGCCAATCTGAAAAACCACCACAAAGAGCCAGACGACCTGTACTTGGATAAGGTGCGGGGACGAGGAATACAGCTGGTTAATATCTGACAACACAAATGAGAGTGTAGTATGACAAGGGGTGGGTCATTTAGTTATACAATACCCTCTCTGTAATTCTACCCCGAGGTGAGTTGTGTGTGTACTGGGCCTCTCCAATCCTCCAAGCATTCTACTCCTTTACCCTGTTTCTAACCATTAATTCTATACTCTCTCTCTCTCTCTCTCTCTCTCTCTCTCTCTCTCTCTCTCTCTCTCTCTCTCTCTCTCTCTCTCTCTCTCTCTCTCTCTCTCTCTCTCTCTCTCTCTCTCTCTCTCTTTTCTTTTCTTTTAGTGTTTTCCTTTCCTCCATTCCCTACTATAATCCATCCTTCGCCACTGAGCTCTTGGCAGCCTCTACTATATAACTCTCAACTTCACATCAGCCAGTCTTACGCATACTTCACTCCACCACTTCATTCCACTCCACCACTTGATGAGAGAACATACATTTTCGCTTGGTAAAAAAAAAAAAAAAAAAAAAAAAAAAAAAATGGAATGTAATCTAGATCTATTTCTGTGAGTCCATAAATTTGTCTAACCTGCTTTGTTAAATTAAACTGTCCATCATTTCAGCATAGATAATTAATACTAGCTCATATTCGGTACCAACAACAATCGAGCCTCACTCATTATCATCTTCAGTATCCCCCCTCCCTCCCAAAAAACAAAAAACAAAACAAAAACAAAAAAATACCAGAGGAGCAGGATCGACCAAAATGTACACTGCACATGACGCTGAGTTTGTTTACATATTATTGACTCGTGCCATCCCATCCCAGCTTCACCCCTCCCTCGCTCTCTTCCCTCCCTTCCATGGCCTTGCTTACACGCTGCAGGACAATGATAGGATGGGTGGGATGTGTTCCAGGCTTTGCTTATGTATGTATGTATGACTGTTTGTTTGCTGTGATTCATTGTTGTTTGTTTGTATGTTTGACTTTCACGGATATACAGTTTCATGCACACGCCGCCTCTCACTCACTATGACATACATCCATTTACACTCGCATGGGATCTCATAAACACACACACACACACACACACACACACTCTCTCTCTCTCTCTCTCTCTCTCTCTCTCTCTCTCTCTCTCTCTCTCTCTCACACACACACACACACACACACACAAACCAGCCACACACCAACTTACACACAATGACATCATAATTTCATTCACAATTGGACATACATTTTTGGATACATACGCATAGGAAAGGTTCGTCCCTCCCACTCACAGCAACATACAATGACTTCCTGTATTTATTGTCGGTAACTTGTACTGTGTAATTGGATGTGTGTGTGTGTGTGTGTGTGAGAGAGAGAGAGAGAGAGAGAGAGAGAGAGAGAGAGAGAGAGAGAGAGAGAGAGAGAGAGAGAGAGAGAGAGAGAGAGAGAGAGAGAGAGAGAGAGAGAGAGAGAGAGAGAGATGAATGGAATGCAAGAGTAAAGTGTAAACCGAGAGAATATAAACAAAACAAAGGGGATAGAGAGAGAGAGAATATGAAAGCGGCAAGGGAAAAGGAGAGACAGACAGTGAAAAAGTGAAAAGAATACTGTACAGAGAGAGAGAGAGAGAGAGAGAGAGAGAGAGAGAGAGAGAGAGAGAGAGAGAGAGAGAGAGAGAAGTGACACCTTACTCCATTTTGCCTTCCCACACTAGCTTTGTTTATAAACACTACACTGTGGATGGATCTGTTTAATCCATCTCCTCCGTCTTGTCCATGCGTGTTCAAGAGTCGAACGGAGAGGTATCCGGTCAAACGGACTCGTGTGAACCGAGCATAAGGAAAAAAGATCGAGTGCCTGCATCTTTCTCTAATATCACACGTGATTGACGGATGGGATCAGTTTAGTAACACGCACCTGTATTACTCTTTCAAACCTCGCAATGTTTATCTTCCGTGTTGGCCACCAGAACTGTGCAGCATCTTCCAAATGAGGACGAATCAAAGAATTGTAAACTAAAGTAAACTAAAGTAAAGCCCCTGTCACTTCATCCTAGGGATCTCCTAATTGAGATGCATCTCTTACGAGCCAATAAAGATGCATATTGAAAAAGAGAAAATAATTTGTCTTTGCTCTTCCAATTTCATTTGGAAGATTTTTTAATAGTAGAAGCTTATTTTTAACAATTTAATCCGAGCTTCCTGAAAAAATACAGCTTTTGCGTTTTATATTCACTACTGGCATTTTGTATCGTTAGTAGTAACAAAGCAATCATTGTTTCATGTGTATTTTTATCATCAACATTGTAAAGCCAAACATAAAACTTATCACTTTGGAAAAATAAGTTAATTTACATACCAGGTAGCTTACAATTTTCTGGCAACATAACCCTTAGTTCCACAAAACGTTAGTGAATCAATGATCCGTGTATGTCTGTGTGTGTCTGTGTGTGTGTGATGAGAAGCAGTGCATGTGGTGAAGGTCACAGTGAGTGGCCACCGCACCTCCCTTTAAACTGGTAACTATGGCGACCTCCATCACGTACCTTCCCCAGCCGTTACCAGTTGCCTGTGTGTGACGTCACTGGAGAGCCACGAGGGGAAAGGGATTGTATAAGAAGAGGATGTATGTGTGTGTGTGTGTGTGTGTGTGTGTGTGTGTGTGTGTGTGTGTGTGCTTGCAGGGACAGGGAAGGACAGCTCAGTGTGAGAGTTCTTGTTCAGTTGCCTGTAGAATATTGGTCTCACCTATCCACCTATATAATTAAATGGTAACGTCAATGGTACCATGGCATATACTGGATTAAATATACTGAATATACTGGGTTATACTGTGATGTAGACTATCCTAATTAACACAAGTGATATGTGATGAGGGGAAGTATACACGATACAATCAGTAACCAAATAATTAATATCACGACCCCATCAAGTGCCAGCAGTAGTCCTCATGCAGTTAGGTGGGTCATATATTGCGAACGATATGGACTCTTATATTATAGAGTTTACGTAGCCGTCCAAACAATGCTATGAGGCAATAATTATACCCTACATGTATATCGTAGTAGTCTGTTTCCTGATATAGTGTGGAGGATTTTGTAGCCCCGTAATTCATCCAAAAGAAATTAGTCCCTTCACAAAAGTAGTCTGGAGATGATGGGAATGTACTGTAAATTATATCAAAGACGGTATACTGCTTAGGAGAGAGATAGTAGAGATAATTTTAAACCTGTACTGTATTTAAAAATGCATTTACAGTGGAAAAATGTATCATAGAAAAACAGAAAACGATTGAATTTTAATGATAAGGGTCGGATGCTCAGCAGCGAGATTTCCACATCAATTTTTTAGGGACCCCTACTTCGGACGTCTATTTGGTCGGCAGTTCATCGCTCTGTGTTATCGCCTTCCCCTCGAATTTGCCGACTGTATCCCAGACTCCATATAAAAATCTTATCCGAGATACTGCCAGCACAAGTGGTCGACGCAGATAACATACCAATATAACAGATAACAACACACAGGGGGATGATAAGGACTCAAGTGGAGATAATGTAGTTGAAACGTCTTGATTACCATTACAGTATATATATATCTGACACTGCAGAGGTAACAACAGTATCATATTATTATTATCTCAGATCTGATATGACATTCAGTACTTATTCAATGATCATATTCCATACAGACATTTAACTTTTGACAAACACCGTAGTACACTAAGGATCATCAATAGTGACATGATCCGAGACACAACGTGAATCTCTACCAACCTCGCATCTCACTCCTCACGATTCCCTTATATTTGGTAGAAGTTCATATTGTACCTCGGGTCAGGATAGAATTATTGACTTCCTGGTGTACAGTTCCGGACAGATGAAACAGACACACTGCAAATGTCCCCTTTATCAAGCATATAATGGGACTCGCCTCAACACACAACAATATCTCATCCTACTTCATAAATTATAATAACTTATATACTGTACTCAATGAGAGGCCCCGTTTCAGGTGTGTCTGTTTCATATGTCCGCAACTGTACCTATAAAACAACGACTAGTATAATTATTGTCACCAGAGATCAGATGAAGTGTGTAGGACCAAAGACGTTGTATTTCCAACTGCATTGACTCACATTTCACTCCCGGATGTTAACATAAGCAGATGTACATTGTTTGACAAGTGACAGGTTTCTATTAAGATTAGTTATATAATTAGTAAAGCACTAAAATTAAATTGAGACGCATTCAGCATAACCTATAATATAATGATCACAAGTGCAAATCTTGATTACTCAGAATTATGCTATAATCACGTAGCGTAGTTGCCAGGACATAAAATCTAATCTTTTATTTTAACTTAAATTGTTGCTTGAGTTCCACTACTGAGGTTGGTAAGGGTGAGGGTGAGGGTGAGTGACTGGGATGGCACTCATAACTTGTTAGGGGAGGACGCGAGTTCCAGTTTCCATTTCCTGAATAGACATACAGGTTGGGGTCAAAGTTTATTTATTTACATCAATTTTTATTACATTTACTTCATTTATATCTTTATTTATTTATTTATTATTTAGGCACGTTTTGGCGGGAACTAGTTAGGGAGCCATCGTTTTTTCCTCGTTGTTCACCACAGTACTTGGTGTTGGTGGGAAGGGAAGGGGGAAGTGAAAGAGGGCAAGCTGATATCTGGCATCAATCAGGGAACAGGTGGTGCTTGGTTGGTTGGTTAGTTGGTTGGTTGGTGGTTGGTTGGTTGGTTGGTTGGTTGGTTAGTTGATTGGTTGGTTGGTTAGTTGGTTGGTTAGTTGATTGGTTGGTTGGTTGGTTGGTTAGTTGGTTGGTTTGTTGGTTGGTTGGTTGGTTGGTTGGTTGGTTAGTTAGTTAATTAGTTAGTTGGTTGGTTGGTTGTCTGGTTAGTTGGTTGGTTGGTTGGTTGGTATATTGGTTGGTTGGTTGGGCAGGAAAACAGACGAAAGGAAGAGAGAGAAAAAAACTCACAAAACAAAAACTGGATGAAAGGGGAATTAGATCAGTGTGAGCATTCTGTGAGTACGGTACTTTTTTAATTAATAAGCTTAGCAAGGATCACTGAATGTGGATATGGACCACTAGATCAGGTTAAAAAAAAAAAGGGAGTCAGTTATACGAAAACAAAAAAAATGGTGATCATAAAAGGACATAAAGGGTAAATAAGGGAGCAGCGAGTAATATCAACTGACTAGGGAAAAAATGGTCCCCTGAGTGGGATTATTGGGGCCCTCGTATGTGGACCATGCAGCTTATCGATTCCTTTTCTACTGACCCATCGACTTCCATTAATGTTTGATGTATATGTTTCCCGGGAGACAAGACAACGTAGTGTGGCAAGAGAGACGAGTAATGACCACACACACACACACACAGAGAGAGAGAGAGAGAGAGAGAGAGAGAGAGAGAGAGAGAGAGAGAGAGAGAGAGAGAGAGAGAGAGAGAGAGAGAGAGAGATAGAATAGTAACTTGGTACAGCTATTCTTCATTGGTTTCTTTTTTTTCTTTTTTTTTCCCCACATTATATTACCCTCTTAATAAGAAGTTAAACGAGAAACTTGCTTAAGATAGGACTGGCCACAAATCTTTCAAATAAGAGTCACACAACCTTGTAAAAAAACAAAAAACAAACACACACACACACAAAAAAAAAAGGAGTGATCCATCCTTCCCCACAAGTCAGGCGCTGGACAGATTCGATCCCTCTCTTTTACTGGTACATGGTGAACGAGGTCATTACAAAATACAACACTGTACACTCGAGGTCAGAAATTGTGTCCCGATCCCCTGGCAAGATTAATCGCAAACATCCTAGCTTTGAACAATAACTGTGCATCTCCCTACAACACACATTGGTTCAAATCATCAAAGCTTGGCTAGTTGCAATTCATCGTGCCAAGGGATCAGGACAAAAATTTTGTTTATATAAAAAAAATTTATTATATAAATAATTTTTTTTATAAAAAAAAATTTTATAAACAAAAATTTTTATAAAACAAATTTATAATCTTTTTTTTAGAAAAATTTAATAAAAAAAAATTATAAAAAAAAATTATAGTTTCGATAAAAAAAAATCTATAATTGTTTTTTATAATTTTTTTTATAAAACATTTTTTTATAAAAAAAGATTTATAATTTTTTTTTATATTTCTTTTTATAATATTTTTTTTATAATTTTGTTTATAAATTTTTTTTTATAAATTTTTGTTGTATATATATTTTTTTATAAAAAAAAAATTATAATTTTGTTTTATATTTTTTTTTATAAAAAAAATTTGTAAAATTTTTTTATAATTTTTTTTATAATTTTTTTTTATAAAAAAAATTAATAATTTTTTTTTTATAAATTTCTTTTTATAATTTTTTTTATAATTTTTTTTATAAAAAAAATAATAAAAAAAAGTTATAAAAAAAATTTGTATAAATTTTTTTTTATAAAAAACAATTTATATAAAAAAAAAATTATAATTTTTTTTGTATAATTTTTTTTTATAAAAAACAATTTTTATAAAAAAAATGATAATTTTTTTTTATACATTTTTATTTTTTATAAAAAATAATTTTATAATTTTTTTTTATATATATTTTTTTATATATAAATTTTTTTTTTATAAAAAAAAAAATTATAATTTTTTTTTTTTATAAGGTTCGAACAACTGTCCGTCTCCCTACAACACACATTTGTTCGAATCATCAAAGCTTGGCTAGTTTCGATTCATCGTGTCAAGGGATCAAGACACAATTTCTGACCGCGAGTGTACCATGAGAAGAAGACTGGTTGATTGTGTGTACCGGATAAAATCCTCAGCACGAGCTATTAATTCTACGGTCTTTGTACATACAATTTTCATATACCTCGCTGTATTAAAATAGGAGAGATTTAATCCCTAATTTCACAAGCATATCATCCACTCCTTTTTCACGTGTGAGTTATATTACATGATGCTACTCCATGTTTCACTTTCCTACGGCTGAAAGGACGCTTGAATTATAACGAAAAAATTACCATTGAATGTTCTTATGAATAGTCCCATTGTCTTTCCCAGTTCATTTTACCTCTGTTTTCAATTTAAAGGAATTCTAACTTAACCTAACCTAGCGTAACCTAACCTATCCTAACCCAACCCAACCTAGCATAACCTACTCTAACCCTACCTAACCTAAACGAACAGGGCTGAAAGGTTGGCCGGAAGTGACATTGAGACACGCGTGTATACAGTATATAAATCGGAAGTATGTGGATGTGGCAATATCACCAGGACCACCAAGTACACAATATAGAAACACAATGTATGACCAGATACAGAAGTTGTATTGAGAGTCACTATGCAGGAGTTACTCTAATTATTCAGTTCGTTTGTGGTGAAGTTGTTTGTCTTTACTCACACATGGTTTTCAAGGCGAGATTATACTCCAAAGCAATGTCAAGGTAAGAGAAATCAGAAATTACTATATTGCGATAATAACGTTTACACGGATTTCAGGAGACAAAGGATATGACACTTGTCCATGACAGTACTACACACACACACACACACACACACACACATCAGACATGAAAGCATTAGTCCTCGTATTTCATAGGTACAGAACACACACACACACACACATGAAGGCATTAGTCCTCGCATTTCATAGGTACAGAACACACACACACACACACACACACACACACACATTAATAACTACAGCCATGGATTCCCTCAACACCTTGCATGCAATATTGACTATACCGTCTGAAAGGAAACCATTGTACTACAAACTACACCATTTATAGACGACGTGGTTTCCTTGTATGTATAATAATACTTGCGTGATTCAGTATTCAGAATCCAGGTTCCTATATATTCAAATACTGTGGGAATAATGACAGTACGGATTACCTCAAACACAATGGGATTTTCCTGTTATATGTTATAGTAATCCGGTGTTAATCCAAGCATCTATTATATTGTCTTAGGATTACTGTGTGTGTGTCTGTGACTGTTTGTAGTTCAAGGGATCTCTACGGTCAAGTCCACCCATAGTTCACCCTCATTCTTACTCATAAAATCCAGTAGTCGAGGTCGCTGAAACACAACAGCTGGCTAGTATTGTCTAAAACTTTCAGCCCTTGTTCAGAAATCAAATTAAAAAATCTTAAAATCTTTGGACGACAATAGTGCTTCCTTTTAACATAGGAACAAACTTTATCACACATAACAGATCTGCTACATGCATGCTCAGGTACTTGTCTGTTATCTGCTATTCACAACTGATTACCCCTTTAAAAAGACAGTAATAAGTTAATTAATATAAAGGAATCGGGAGGCTACTGATTCCTACATAGTGTGCCATACAACACACCATCTACAAATAAGGCTGAAGTTACTTTGTTGTTTCATGGCAGAGTTTGGAGGAATCAGTACAGCCTCATATAACTCCACCACATGACACATATATAATTAAACTATAACCTTACTTGTTCTACCGTCCTCCCCCTCTTACTACCCCCTACTCCTTCTCCTGCTCCACCACCACCTTGCTACCGTCTTCCCCCTCTTACTGCCCCCTACTCCTTCTCCTGCTCCACCACCTTGCTACCGTCCTCCCCCTCTTACTGCCCCCTACTCCTTCTCCTGCTCCACCACCACCTTGCTACCGTCCTCCCCCTCTTACTACCCCCTACTCCTTCTCCTGCTCCTCCACCACCTTGCTACCGTCCTCCTCTTCCTTCCAACCCTTCTCCATCTCCTTCTCCACCATCTTGCTACCGTTCTCCCCCTCTTATTACCCCCTACTCCTTCTCTAGCTCCTCCTCTTCCTTCCAACCCTTCTCCATCGGTCCCCTCACCTCCTCCTCCTCTTACATTTGCTACTCTCCTCCTTCTCCTCCTATATACCCTCCCCTCCTCCCCACCGGTTCCCTCACCTATACTGTCCTCAACCCATGCAACAAATCAATCTCGTTCCCACACGCCACTATCCAATGGTTCACAAATAATTCAGTGTTGTATGTAGCCCAGGTATAATTGTCATGACACAACACATAGGCCATGCAACCCACCACATCTATATACACCATCATCACAATCACCACACTCATAATTATCATGTTTTTATTTTCATGTTGATAATACGTATATTTATCTCATATTATATATTTTATCTATTTGTTATTTATTTATTTCTTGGAAGGGAGGGAAGAGAGTAAATGCAGTCAAACCACAAACATACAAACGAACAAACTCACATTACACCAATAATTTTCACAACTTTGTAACTATCTGAAATTGTACATCACAGTAATCTACCCAAAGCATAATTATAATTCTGAAGGAATCAGGTATATTTTCGTCAGGTCAAAATGAAATACACTGTAATATTCTCAGACAGTCATAAAGGTTCGTATTATATATATATATATATTTTTTACACCTGATATCCTGTAGACGGATTCAGGATAGAAATACAACACATCTATGAGTATATAACAATTATTTTACAAATTATCTTCTGAACTACGGTATAACAAAGAGGGTATTAAATGCACCTAACTCTTCATGACCATTTTTCTTACAGGAGTTAACTTGATATTAAGGGACTCTATAATCGTGTATATATGAGACCTGCAGGTGGCTTCCGATTCCTCCTGACTATGCCACGAAACAAGCTCCTTTAATGTAGGTGGTGTTTCATGGCAATGTTGGCTTAAAAAAAAAAAGGAAAAAAAAAAAGGAGAGACTATGACCTACCAGCTGTTAATACCTTCAAGACCCCTCTCCTACTATGACCTGACATGACCTCATCTGACCTAAAGCGACCCAGGGCGTCTAAATCACTGGTGTACAGGCAGGAATGAAGAAGGTAAAACAAGGAAGGTGTGTAAACTTACTGACTGTTGCTATGACCACCTGTGGAATGTTAAGACTTATACACACACACTCTGGATCAATGTAACACACACGTTGTTGGATGGTTGGAATAACTTATACAAACTATTCCTTTATTCTTACACTAACTGTCCCTCTCTTTACAAATACACACGTTGTTGGATGGTTGGAATAACTTATACAAACTATTCCTTTATTCTTACACTAATTACTCTTCTTTTCTTACACTAACTGTCCCTCTCTTTACAAATACACACGTTGTTGGATGGTTGGAATAACTTATACAAACTATTCCTTTATTCTTACACTAACTGTCCCTCTCTTTACAAATACACACGTTGTTGGATGGAGGGATCAACTTACACTAACTATTCCTCTATTCTTACACTAATTACTCTTCTTTTCTTACACTAACTGTCCCTCTCTTTACTATTACGCACGTTGGTGGATGGAGGGATCAACTTACACTAACTATCCCTCTATTCTCACACTAACTATCCCTCACTTCATTACAACTACGACTATTATA